>BHFT01004114.1:0-35019 GCA_004320025.1 Laticauda laticaudata
AGGTCCAATATTGTTCTATGTACAATCCTTGTTTTATTGGTTGCATGTAATATTCTAATTTTCTGAGATTGAGATTTGGGGATTTGGGGTTTTCATGAGCTTTAAGCCATAATCATCTCAATTATGCCACATCACGGCTTAAACTATTTTGCTTTGCATGTAATGAGTCTATCTCATATATTAGTTTCAACTTTTAAGTTGCATTACTGAAATAAATGAGCTTTTGCACAATATTCTAATTTTTTGAGTTTCACCTGTACAAAATCTTCCTGACTTAAAATCAGTTGGAACATGAAGGATGGAATCATTGTTCATAATGCAGGCAAAGGAAAAAGAAATCAAATCAACTCTTCAGATCCTTTTCCAATTATTGATTTAAAGCAGTCTACGGTTGGAATGGTATTATTCTGCAATTCTAGCAATCCTCATTAAATATGACAAATCGCTGTATCTGTAGTTTAGATAAGAATAATGATAATTCCTATATAATTAGCTCTCCTGTATCATTGTACATTAAAAACAATTCTCATAAAATAGGATCTATGGATCAACTTAATTTCTCGGTGATAAAATAGGAAGGAGGTGGGTTTTTCTTGTCCAGATGTAGTTTAGTTTATTTGGAAAAGCTTTCTACTTAGAATTGTTGGATTGGATTGATACACATTTTGTTGCTACAGTGTATGTGTGTGTGTGTGAACACTTGGTCTAGCTCTGTTTGTATTTATGTATTATTGCTTGCACTTGTGCCAAACCCTTTTTTTGCTTCTGCTTATTTATTCTGCTTGAAAAATTGTAACCCACCAGGTTAAAGAGTGAATTTTGCATGAAAAAATGTGCTGTAAAATATTGTCATTGCATTTTATAGCTTCCTGCGACCCCAGTAGTATTCAGAATGAGAATGTATAGGACACATTCTATGAGGGTACATGATTCCGAGGTAAACAAGATATACTTGATACCAAGAAATGACAGCAGAAATGGTAAAAAAAACCCAAAACCAATGGAGTTCGGTTATTATTTGCAGCTACTAAAATTTAATTAACAACTAAAAAAATTCTACTGAAATGACTGTTTGAAAACAACTATGATATGATACCAGGGGTAGGAGTCAAAATTTTTAGCAACTGGTTCTGTGGGCGTGGCTTAGGTTGTGGGTGTGGCTTGATGGTCATGTGACTGGGTAGACATGGCTTGGTGGTTATTGACTGGGTGTGGTCAACTCAATATCACTCACATCGAGGCACACATCTCCTTGCCTGGCCTCTCATGACTGTGGGGATGATGCAACAGTCATAAGTGTGAAAAATGGTCATCAGTCACTTTTTTCAATGCCATTGTAACTTTAAATGGTCACTAAAAAGTACCAGCAAAGGAAGGAGAAAACACTCCAGAGATGTTCCTGAGACAGGAAGTCTAGTNTCTTTCCTGCCTTCCTTACAGGATTAGGCCAGTAATTTCTTCTAACAACCGGTTCTCCAAACTGCTTAGAATGTTAACAACCAGTTCTAGTGAATAGGTGCAAACTGGTAGAATCCCACCCCTGGGGTACGCCAATAACATGCCAAGTATTTTAAGATTATTTGATGGCAATTATTTTAGAATGAAATAGCATATAAAAGTTACAGATGTTTTGTACAGTTGACCTAAAAGCTTCAATGGGAAAATAGGATCTTGTGCACCCGGAAATTTAACAGGTATGAGTTAAAACTTTTAAGGAGGAAGAATATTAAACCATATTGGATGAAAATTAACTCTTGTTTGAAGATAAGAGTAAGAGTTGCTTGCTTGGAATTGCTGCAGTATGGATTGAATGAGAACAGGTGCTCCTGTTCAGCCCAGGATGTAGTAAAACTGAGCTACCCTCATTCAGCCCAGCTTGTACTAAAATTAAGCTACCCTTAAAAACAGGCAGTGATCTTGTTGTGTGTCCAGATTTTTGTCTATAATTTTTGTCTTATAATTAATTTTGTGTGCACTCCACTTTTTATTCTGCACATGAATATAGTATGTGCACACATACATATGTAAACAATTAGAAGGAACATAGTTTTATTTAAAAACTTATGCAAGTGTTACAGCTGATTCATTTGGAGACCTCCTGTTCTGGTCTTTAAAGAATCCATAGCATAATTTTCTCTTTTTACAAGGGCCTGTCAGTTTTGTTTAAACCTGCTGAATAGTCTTTTCAGTTTGTTCCCTCTCTTTGTCCCCACTCCCCATCCATATCCTTGGTCGTTCATACAAATTCTTGAGAACTTTTAAGTTTCTTGGTTGATATAATGACATGACCTAATAAAAGGGTCATATCTTGGATGGCATTTGTCTTCTGTAATTTGGGCACCCTGATTTAACAGTCATCCCAAGTTTGAAGCTGCTTCATTTCCAGGTCCAGATGAGTCCAGCTACTCTTAGCTGAGAACAAATTTGGTGCCAGAAGGCAAATAAAGTTTAACAGATGGAACAAGGGACCTGGCACAATTCCATGATTAAAATATGTTAACTGACAGATATATTTTGTTCAAAGGTAACAAAAGAGGGTTGAAAGAGAGAAAAAAGGCACCCAAAAGTTGTCTCAGTTAAAACTCATTTAAAATATTATAATACAATAAAAATGTAGCACAGAGAAGGAGGAGGAGGACAAGGAGGAGGACGAGGAGGAGTTTTTATCATCCTCTTGAATGATAGAAAGTAAGAGGGCAGGTACAACCCCTGCAGACAGTGTATTCTACAATATAGTTACAACCATTGAGAAGGCTTGACTTCTGCTCTTTGCTCCTCTAACCTCTGGCTAAGGTTAAAGATCATGAAAAGCTGAATGTCAGTTTTGATACTTTGTTTCATGGGATTTGCCATATAAAATAACCTGAGTGAAATAAGTGCTAGCTTATGTAATTATAAGCAATACTGATATGCATTTCTACAATAATGGCCCACTTCATTGGGCATGGAGGCCAGTGTTTGTTTTTGTTTCAATAATCAGATATGAAGAAACTGGGCAAAAATATTGTTGACTGTTTCTAATGAGATATAAATGAAATCAAACAATTTTCTTCTGTAGGGAAAAGTACTTTGGGAAAAGATATACTGGCCTGGGGAAGTATCATTTGAGTTTGCTTTGGGGCTTAACCCATCTTTTCTTTTTATATTTGTAGAGGCTTTCTTTAAAAACCAGATGAAACTTTTTTCTGCTGTATGCCTAAATTTGACTCTAGGAATAGGAAATACATTTAACTTATTTTTCAAAAAAAGATCATCACACAAAAAAGCAAGATTTAAAGTTCTTTCAAGGTAAAATTAATACAAACTGCAAAACAAAATAAAAAACAACATTCAGAGTGAATATTGTTCAGAGTGAATATTCAATAACTTTGAATATGATTTGTACTTAAATTTGAAGAGAATTCTAATTCAGTTTTTAAAGAATGAATAAATATTTGTCTAAACAAATTTCATGCTTAAAAATATGCTAAGCATCCCAACTAATAAAATTAATGAAATATGATAAAAAAGAAGCACCGTAGAAAAACCAAATAAACATTAACATTATATTTTCAACTCACAACCCAAGAAGCAATGGATTGAAATTAATCAAGGAGAGAAGGAAGGAGAACTAAGGAGAACTTTACTGACAGTTAAGCCCATGTCACAGTGAACCAACGGATGCAAAGAGGATGTAAAACAGACAAAAAACCTTGCGTTGAAATGCGATGTCTCACTGCTCGTTTTGCTTCCTCTCTATCCGTCCGCATCCGTTTATTGACATTTCATCCGCTCCAAAAGTTTTGGCTGCCCAAAACTTTTGTGCGGAAAATGTATCCAGTTCATCCGTTCTGCATCAGCTATGCATCCGTTACGCATTGTTACGCATCGCTAATCGTAGGCGTCTGCTACGCGTCCGCGGAACTCCATCCGCCAACGCAGGGAGAAGCGAACGGACGCAGAAAGGATGCAGAACAGATGACCTAGCGGATGCAGAATGGAAACAAAGCGTTTAAAACGGAAAAAAAGTTCGCAGAGGGACCTATCTCGATATGTAGGATGTTACAGGATGCTAGAGATGCCTAATAGGATGCTAAGGATGCAAGGAACCTATACTGCTATAAAAAGGGGAGCAACGCGCTGCATCTCACTTTCAGAACAGCAGCCCAGCAGTGCAGACCTCTGCAGCCTTCATCTGACTCTTCCTCTCCACAGCATCCAGTCATGTCCACCGTGACTGTAAAAAAGTCCTTTCGGCAGCCACCATCGTTCTGCAACAGTGCGAAGCCATCTGCAAGCTCTGTGAACTCTACTGCGAGAAGAAAATGAGCCACCCAAAAAGAGTCTGGATCCAAAGATTGTTTGCCAGAAGAGCAGAGGACGACTGTACAAACAAGCTGATGGTGGAGCTCAAGAACGAAGACACTCGGGTGTTCCAGAACTCATGAGATGCCTCCAGTCATGTTTGATGAAGTTGTAGCGCCTGACACCCAGGTTGACCAAGGCAAACACCAGCTTCTGGCCAGCCTGGAACCTGGGCCTAGGTGCACTCACTCTGCACACTGGCCTCAGGACCTCCTACATGAGCTATGCAGTACGGCTGGAGGGTGATCCAACACATCAGCATTGTGGTCAGAGAGTGTGCAGGCATCATCAAGAATACAAGGAGAGCTCTCCATGCCTCCCACTGAAAGAAGATGGAAGAAAGTTGCAGAGCATGGTATCAGAAGTGAACTTCCACACACCGTTGGAGCCATAGATGCAAACACGTGGCCTGCAAATCTCCAACCAACACAGGCTCCACTTATTTCAATTCCAAGGTTTTTCACCATCATCTCTTCGCCATGGTCGATGCTGACTACAAGTTATGTACATCGATGCTTCAGGCAACGGCTCATCTTCAGATGCCCAGTATAAAATGCCAGTCACCTCAAGGAAGAGCTGGAAGGCAACCTCATCGTGGCTTCCCAAGATCCAGAACCCCTGCCCAACGAACACACAGATGTCCTACTTCTATCATGGGGATGACGATCTCTCCTCACACCTACCTCATGAAGCCCTACTTCCAGACTCTCACCGTGAAGAGAGGATCTTCAATACAGCTGTGCAGGCAAGCGGTGGTGGACAACGCTTGGATCCTGGCCAACAGGTTCCAGTACTTCTCACCACCATGCAGCATTGCCAGAGACGTGAGAGATCCTGCACAATCTATGGCACCGCTACCCAGTCTTGCAAACAGGCTCGTGTACCTCCAGCAAGCAATGGGACATGGAGCCTGGGAATGGAGCAAGGCGAAACCTGATCGACACTGAGGATGTGAAGCCCCAACAGAACCTCACATGAAGCGAAGAAGCAGCGCAACCTCTGAGACACTGGTGCAACTCCCAGCTGGAGCAGTGGATGCAAGACAGGATGGTAGATGCTTAATGGATGCTTCTTGAGCCTGTCTCATACACGGTAGATTGGGCCATGTATGTTTGGTTGGCTACAAATGAACAGAGATTAATAAAGAGTTGTTTTTGTTGACATGTGTGTATTATTACATTATTCTTGATAATAAAGGCCGTAGTGTGGCACCTGGAGGGTGGACCATACAGTCCACTATGCCTGCCCTGGAGGTTTATCATCCACAGCTATTACCATCCAAAGGTATCCCTGCCATTCACAGCTATCTACCCTTCCACAAGCATGCAAAGGCTTAAACCATTCTAAAAGTTTCCAGCAAGCTTTATTCAAGAAAAGAAATGAAGCAAGTTGTAATCATAAATAACTTTATTAACAAAAGCTATAACAAAAATGAGTCTCTGGTACTCCTCATTGTCGCTCAGTCCCAGGGTGAAGGTGGCGGCTTGTGAGGTGGCTGTGCTGATGTGTGTCAAGCTCTCCAGAAGCGATAAGCAGAAGCAGCAGAACACCAGCCCCAGAAAGCGAGCCCGTGCTGCAGAACCCAGCAAACCAGAATGAGGCCAGGGACGGAGGGATGGTAGCCCTGTCCTCTTCACTGCCAGCAGATGCTCAGGCTTGCTGTGCTTCAGGCATGTTTTTTGTTTGGGTTTTCTGGGGCTGCTGGAGGCTGGCAGGAACCAAGGTTGCAGAAGTCTGCAGGAGGGCAGGCTGCAGCGAGGCAACAGGCTGCAGGCAGCAGACGCAGTGCCTAGGAAGGCTGCAGGAAGATCGCAGGAAGATGCAGGCAGGCAGGCTGGAGGCAGGCAGGCACCAAGAACTGCAGTAAGACTGGCACCCAAGGCAGCAACAGGCTGGAGGGAGCAGGCACAAGGCTGGCAGGCAGACAGAACCAAGGCTGGCAGGAAGGCAAGCGAGCAAGCGGAGCACGACTGGCTGGAGCAAGGTTGCAGCAAGCGGGGCAGCAAGGCTTGCAGCAGGCTGACAATTGAAGCAAGGGCTGGCAGCAAGGTGGCAGAGCGAGGATGGCAGCAGCGGCAGCAAGCTGAGGCAGACATGGCAGGAGGGCAGGCAAGCAAGCCAATCCGTCTGGCAGAGTTTTCCTCTGAATGGCGACCTGCTCCGAGCTCTTTCGTTTAGTGTGGCTGATGTCAAATGCATCCCCGCATCGCAAATAATGCAGGCATCGTAGACTTCCGCTGTGCTCGCTTCATCCGCTGTGCATCTGCTGTATCTGTTTCTGCGTTCCACTTCGTGACCCCGCCGGCGAAGCCCTGCAGGATGTGCCATGCTCACATGCCCACTCTCATCGCGCTTAGGCTTCCGTTCCATCCGTTTCCATCCGTGCCATCCTCCCCCTAACCGTGTTATCTGTGGTGAAAGTCCCGAGAAAGAAGGCCACCGCGACAGGCGTTATCAAATTTTTGCCCCTTTTGAGAGTGGATAACAACGGATGGAACATTTTGCTCGTCCGCTGTGTGCTTTTTGCATCCATTGGGCAGTGTGACATGGGCTTTAGAACAGTTCATCAATGGAAAAAATTGGCTCTGGAAGTTGTGAATGATCTAACACTGGAGGTTTTTTAGAAAGAGGGATTGGACAGTCATTTGTCTGAAATGGTATTGGGTTTTCTGCCTGAGCAGGTGGTTGGACAAGAAGACCTCCAAGTTCCCTTCCAGCTCCGTTATTCCTTTATCTTGTGAGGATCAAGGATATTTTGAAATTCATACAATTTGAAGATAAATAATTTAATGGCATAGATATCTAGCTAATAAAGACAATTTTAGACACTCTGTTTTATCCTGCCTCTATTGTTTTATCATTTCTTATTGTAGAAACCTAGCTTTGACCTAAACATGTCTCATAGCTAGAATTTTTGAAAAATAGTACAGTGCATGCAAATGAAAATGCTTTTAAAACTTCTACTGGTATGATCAAGGAAGGAAGGAAGGAAGGAAGGAAGGAAGGAAGGAAGGAAGGAAGGAAGGTAGGTTTTCTTTCCATAATACAACTGAAAGTTGTGATATTGCCCAAATTTGCTTCAAATGGATTAATTCATTGTGGTGCCATCAAGTTAGTATACAGTCTTTGTGATCACATAGATTTTTCTCCATGACAATCTTTCTCTAACCTGGTGTTCCAGCTTTTCCAATGTTACATAAATCACAATTGTAACTGAGTCCATCCATCTTGGTGATGGTTGTCCTCTTCTCTTTCCTTCCATCTTTCCCAGCATTACAGCTTTGTCTAGAGAATTAGATCTTCACATAATATGTCCGACACAGAATAAATTTTAAGCTGGTTAATTCCTCAAGTGAGAGGGTTGATCTGTTTGATGATCCATGTACTTGTTTTCTTGGCAAATACTCATAAAGGTTTCTGCTATTGAAAATGCCATCAGTGAAGAGGAGGAGGACTCAAGAATTGTTTTCCATTCCCTATATTAATCTTTAATTTTTAAACCAATGTTGTTTGAGACTGATAAGAATCAAATTAATTTCAAATAGTATTTGCTGATTTTAGCAGAAAATGTATTGTTTGGGAATGCTGAGCTCTTGGGAATTGTGTTCTTTTAATGGCTTCATACATTATCTCCTGGTTTAAATTGCTCTAATTTAAAGGTGCAACTATTGTTGCAAATGGTAATCTCAGGAGGATGGATTTAAAAGGCTGATTTCAATAACTGATTTACATCTAATTAACCCAATTTGAAATAGGGGTTTCCAGAACGATTTTGCAAGCTGGTTTACTAGTGTGCTTGTAAAGTTTGTATGTTTGCAACTGAAAAGTAAAGTTAGGTGATAATTACCAGTTTGTGATTCTGGTATAAAATCTGTTGTTACGTTCAATTTGGGTATTTAGTTTTAATAAACATCACTATGGATTATTTATAAATCAACCAACTAACAATTTTCTGGATATAATTCAAACATCATCCAAATTTGGACCATTAAGCGTGATTTTTGCATATCAGAATTAACTTTGCATGGAAACAATGGATTTCTGATCAATTTTGTGCATGCAAAATCAATGAACAAAGTAACTTATTTGATAATTCATGTGCTGTGTATAATTTGGAAGTTGAACAAACTTCCATCCAAGCAAAATATATACTAGGTGCAACAACTGATTCTTACTGAGAAAATTCAGAGAATAATAATATAACTGCTGTGCTTTAGATTAATAAACTATAATTCCAGTGGTGGGCTACTGCTGGTTTGGACCAGCTTGCCCATACCAGTGGTTATGACCACCAGCTGGGTCCATCCACCCACCCCGGTACTATCCCTATATATCTGGCTCGCTTGCCCAAAGGGGCGTGCGCACGCACACTCACATTTTCAGCAAATCAGTTGTTACAATATGTGCAGCCCACCTCTGTATAATTCACATGAATGAATATTAGCTTTATTTATCTTTTAATGTTAATCAGAGTTACATTTTTCAGATTAACATGGAAAGTGGAACAATTATTTTGATGATCTCACATTTCTTTACATTTTTATACTATTTTTATAGCATTCTCAAGAGTCTTTTACAATGCCTCCAATTTTAAGATATTCTCAAGAGTCTTCTCCGATGCTAAAGTTCAAAAGCATCAACACACTTACTATGTTACAAAGTCCAAAGCTTCACTTCCACAGAGGGTCACGGGAAATATTATGGTTTGCACAATTCTGATCTCTGTAGGCAGGGGTGGGATTCTACCAGTTTGACCCAGTTCAGGCAAACTGGTAGCTCTGAGGATCATCTGTGAGCACACTGGTTCACTCCGACAATCATCTGTTAGGCCTGCCTACCAATGCTATTCTATTCTGACCTTCATTTCCTGGTTTTCAAACTTAGCCGCTTCACGCAGCAGAGTAGATTGCCAAGCGCCAGCTGTTTAACACAGAGAGAGATTGCAGAATTGCAGGAGAAGGTCAGTAGCAAACCCTCTGTGCATGCACAAAGTGCGCGCTCATCGAACCAGTTGTTATATCAGTTGAATCACACCCCTGTCTGCAGGTATAGACGTATCATAGCATTTGAATATCTTTTGAATAGCATTTGAATGCTATTCATCTAACCTGTCTCTTCTTTTGAATTCCTAACTTTGGAAGTAGACTATTAAACTAGATGTGATCTGACTATTAAATTAGATGTGATCTGATGCATGAAGCAACTTGTAGTTCCTAGGGAATCTCCACTCTGATTTTAGTTTATGGTGGTTCCGTTTCCTGCCACTGTAGAGTAATGAATAAAGCATATGAAATTTATAAATGCACAAATGTTATGTTTATAAGGTTTTCATGGCTGTCCTACCAAGGACTAGTCTATAAAATGTATTTCTTGGCTGCTTGTTCCTTTAGTATTGCTATAAAAGCCAGACTGCCACCTTTAAGGTTGATCTGTTATCATTGGTTTCTTTACATTTAAAGAATGTGGTTTCTTTATCTATTCTAACATGACCCTGGCTTTGTCTGTTAGCATTAAATGCACTGCTGTTTATAAAAGAACAGCAGTGTTTTGTTTTTTTTAATAAAACTTTTGCTATAGTTTGATATTGGGATATTAGGAAAAGGAGCACAAAAATGTGCAAACCCTGAGCACCCTCTAGTGGTCTCTGAAATTCTATCCCTCCAGTTGTATACATACTTTCTCAAAGGTATATTCTGTCCCGCAAAATCAGTAGGGCAATTACATATAGGATTGCAGCCTCAATAAATCATTTAAACAACTAGTAAATCAAAAAAGTAAACAAGCATTAGAAATTATTAATAGCTATGTCAATGACTGTGACAGCAATTAATTGGAAAGAGCTTGAACTTGCCACATTTTGATTTATGTTCTTCAAAAAGTTGGTTAAGCCAATACAAGTTCTAAAATCCAGTGCTCACAAAGCAAAAAATAAAATAAAAATAAATGGAATAATATATTTCATCTGCTTAACAGTCTTAGAGCCATAAACATCTGGTACAAACCACAATGATGAAAAATGATGAAATGTTGCAGGAACCAATCTGGGCCAGTCACCGGGACGAAATGATGAAATGTGTTTTGTGAAATCACAGCACAAATCCAGGACTCATATGCTTGTGTCATGTCACTGGGTGCAAGTCCATAAATCACATGGTGTTCACAGTGTGCCTCTTCTGTTTAATTCCTTGATTCAGATGTGATCTGAGGTACAAAGCAGTTCTTAGATCCTGGTTGATCTCAGTTTATTGTGGTTCCCTTCCCTGCCATTTATGAATGTGCAAATGTTAAGGGCTATGACTATAATTATTTACACACTTTAATTACCAGTGAATGCTGTGCAATTTAAATCTGAATAAACAAGCAGAGGGTTGGGTTGCAAATAATTAAGAGAAAATGGCTTTTAAATATAGAACCAAATTGCCTTGTTTTTGCTGAAGTTTTAAAAATTATCAAAATAATTTTAATGGAAACAGTAAAAAAGTAACCGAGTTGGAAGGGGCCTTTGAAAACTTCTACTCCAACTCCCTGCTCAAGCAAGAGACCCTATACCAGGGGTATCAAACTCAAGGCCCATGGGTCAAATCCGGTCTGTGGGGTGCTTAGATTTGTCTTGTAGGGCTGCCCTGGAAATAATGAAGGACCGGTCCATAGTGCCTCTGCCAACAAAAATGGAGCTCAGTAGGGTGGCCCTCCCAAGCTCCATTTTCACTGGCACAGGGAAGCAGGAGGCCATCACAGCTGAAAATGGAGCTCGGGAGCACTTGGGCCACAGGCAACCCTGACATGAGTGACGTCAAGCTGGCCACACCCACCCTGGCCTACCAAGGTCAAACCTGGTAGCAAACCTGGTAGCAAACCTGGTACACAACCCTGATGCGGCTCCTCAATGAAATCAAATTTGACAACTCTATCCCATACCATTCCAGACAAATGGCTGTCCAGTATTTTCTTTAAAACTTCCATTGGTGGAGCACCCACAACTTCTGAAGGTAAGCCAGAGCACTGATTAATTATTCTAACTGTCAGAAAATTTCTCCTTAGTACTAGGTTGTTTCTCTCCTTATTTAGTTTCCATCTATTGTTTCTTGTCTTTCCTTTGGAAAATAGGTTGACCCATCTTCTATTCTATTGATTCTGTACCCTCTGGTATAGTTAACACAATTCTCTATGTATACCTTGAATTTCTTGCATGCAGACTTTCTAAAGATGAATGTAACTGAGAAAGTGTTGCCATTATTTAAGTGACCTAAGTCTTAACTACCTTAAAAAAACCAAAGGAAGGAAAAGCAGATTTCAACTCCAGTAACTTGAATGAACTAGATGATATGTTTTGAAAGAACTCAAAAGTACCAAACATTCTGCAAAACCATACTTTTAAGTATGTGGCAAAGCAGACAGCAGCAAATATAGATCAAAAAGTTTGTCTTCAGACTTCTGAAAAAATGAAATAAAGAAGGAAACTGGTTCTCATTCTAAGAATCACATTTTTTTTATAAAAAAGTTTTTATTTTTTAAGGCAAATGTATACAAACAATACATAAAAACATAAAACCATCTTCCATTTTATATACATACAGTGTGCAGTTGGTTTCGAATCTTTTGTGCAATCCTTTCTTAGTCACTGCTCGCAGTTTATATCAATCTCACATTGTCAAACTTACATATACTTATATATTTATCAATTGTTAATCATCCAAACTAAACTATTTATTCAATCATTTTATATGAGATATCCCAAAAAATTGTATTACGCTTTCATCCAATGGCTATATATGCCTACATGTTTTATATCAATCTATTAAGCTTCCATAACAAAATTATCTATTCTATTACCTTACCATGTCTTTTTATCCAACCATTGATAAAACAAATCCTACATTGTATAAAATTGTTTATCTTCTTGTTGTCTAATTTCAAATGTCAATTTACTCATTTCAGCACAGTCCATATTTTTTTTAATAACTTCCTCCTGCATAGGTATTTTATCATTTTTCCAATTCTTCACAAATACAATTCCAGCTGCTGTTAAAATATTTACAATCAAATATTTCAGCTCTTTGTTGTATGTTTCCAGTATGATTCCTAATAAAAAGATCTCTGGTTTAAAGTCTATATGTTGTTTTATCATTTTTCCAACCATGTGTGGATTTTAGTCCAATATTTCTTTGCGTCCGAACATGTCCATCACATAAGGTAATATGAACCCAGGTATCTGATGACATTTCCAACATTTACTAAAAATCACACGTTAAGGAACAATCAGCACCCACATTCAATGAAATGCCACTATGGCTAATGGGATTTCATACAGAAGGAGAAAAGGTGAATGATGTCAGTCAATAATAAAGAATGTCAAACTTAGTTGAAGGAAATTCAGATGAAATTCAGATGTTGACCAACTGGAAGATTTTATATTTACAAAAAGCAAAGAAGAAAGAAGAAGATTCAGTTTATCACATCCTTAATAAAACACCACAAAATCATCTCCCCGTATTTATCTCTATTCACTGAACAGTTTGATCTGTGTAATTTTGTAATGTTAAGCTTTTAACTGCAGCTCATATCGTGTAATTCAGACGATGATATGCCTGCATGATATATATGCTTTATTTTATTTTTATTTTATTTATTCCTCAAGCAAAAATTACAAATTTGAATGAACAAAATTTAAAAAACAATGTGACATGGATGATGGGGATCTTAGTATTCATGCCTCCCTTAGGAACCTTTTAAATACGGGGTGAAGTCCATAGAAGTTAAGTTACAATTAAAACTATAAAAGTTAGTAGCCAAGACAACTGAATCAAGTAAGATATTGACAATTCTGTTCAGAGGTGGTATTCAGTAGGTTCTGAAATTTTGAGTAATTCCGAGAACCAGCAAATACCACCTCTGACTGGAGATTTTACAGTATTCTTCCCCTGCCACGCCCACCAAGCCACACCCACAGAACCGGTAGTAAAAAAATTTGAATCCTACCACTGTTACAATTTTTTTTTCATTCATTCAAGTTTCATGCGGCTTACTTGACGTTCATAGTGGTTGTTCACATGTGTTCCATTCGATTAAAACTAAAAAAGCCATTTACAGATCAACTGTTAGTATGTACAATTTTATATGCAATACTGAATATTATACAATACTAAATCTCACCATAAGTGTCAGAGTTCTAAACTATCCAAACCAAGAAATTCAACCCTAGTTGTCAAGCTTCAAATGGTGTTTTTGCTGTTGCAACTATTATCGCTTCTCAGCTTGCCAACAAACTATGAGGGGAGGGGAGGGAGAGATAGAATGAAATGCCAGACATCAAAATGCCAGCCATGGGAACCAAGGACATTTTGGCAGGTGTTTAACAGAACCGAATAAGACTTTCTCACAACAATACTAGAAGTCTCCATTGGACAACATGACCTGGCCTAATTGGGGGTGGGTGGGTTGAATATTAACTATATGGGATTGTTCGGGAAATAGTTAGATCTGATTTTTCCCTCATCTTTGCTGATATGATGTATTCATTAAAGTTTTGCATTAAGAGATTGGATTGTCTCAGCCATGCTTGCTTTTGATTGAGTTTGTCATTTGGAATGTTGACACTGGTAGCATAAGGTATTCTATTATGGACAGAAGAGTGCAAGATTTTTCTTGTAAACTACTTCTGAAGTTGCTCAATTGTACAGGTAGTCCTTGACTTACAATAGTTCACTTAGTAACTGTTTGAAGTTATAACAGCACTGAAAAAAGTGACTTATGATTGTTTTTTTCACAAGCAACCCCTTGGTCACCTGATCAAAATTCAGATGCTTGGCAGCTGGCTCATATTTATGACATTTGCAGTGTCCCAAGTCATATGATCACCTTTTCCGACCTTTTGACCAGCAAAGTCAATGGGGAAGCCAGATTCACTTAACAGCCATATTATTAACCTAACAACTTCAGTGATTCACTTAACAACTCTGGCTAGAAATGTTGTAATATGGGGCAAAATTTACTTAACAAATGTTTCACTTAGCAACAGAAATGTTGGGCTCAGTTGCAGTTGTATGTTGAGGACTATCTATATTTGATATGTGGTAAGGATTCCAAACAGTTAAACAGTGTTCTAGGATTGGCCTAATGTATGTTTTGTAAGCTCTAGTGAGCAATACAGCATTTCCAGAAAAATGAAAAACTTCATAGAATTGAATTAACCACTATTAGTGTTTTTTTAGCAGTGCTGTTGCAATGAACTTTAGAACATAAATGGTTATGGACTATAAACTGCCCTTTTATTTTGAAGAGTAGAATATAGATTTTTAAAATACGTTTTTTTAAAATTAGAGGAGAAGAATTTGAACTCAGAGCTCTCACTTTTGAGGATTGAGAGAGCCAGTTTTGAGGAAAAGGTCTCAGATTCCTATTCCCACACTTATGCTGTTGTCTGGGGGTATGTTATGCTGGGAGTAGACCTGGGAGCAATTGCTAAGAATTGTAGAACTAAGGAGACTTTAGTTCTATAAGAAATTTAGGCCAGCCATTGGGATTGTGCAATTAATTGCTCTTCCATTGATTGCATAATTGGAAGGGGGGCATGCCCAAAAGAGGAAATGAGAGCAAAAGCAACTGCTTCTAATTTGTTCCACTAGGAGCAAGGGTCAGGGCTACAAAAGAACAACTTCAAATACTAAAAAGGAAATCATACAGAAAGTCAAGATCTGTCTCCATCATTTTAGAGTGAAGAGCATGAAATAATTCAGGAAAACAGATTTAGCTGAATTCTGGAAAAAGACTTTTGACATTAGGTTTACCTATCTGGATTACTCCAATTCCACTGTATTTTCTTCAAGCTGAGTCTAGTCTGTCATTGGTTAGAATGCTTTTAATTTGGATTGAACTGAGCAAATTGACTTGATAACTTAGATGCCCAATTCTGCCAGTCCTGAGATCGTATAAATGTTTTGGACTTTCTGTAATTTTAGAATTATCCTTTCAGAGTTGCTTTCATGTACATATATGCTTCTGTTGAATCTGTCCATACATGCCGCACAAGCCTTAAAAATAAGCTTTGAATAAGAATATGTGAACTTTCATAGACAAAGCAGGTTCAACACCGGAATGACATTGCATACAACATGCCCAAATTTATTCTTGAATAAAGAAAATTCAGATTCCTTATAGTTTGATGTCACTATGATACATCTTCTGATCCAAATGATAACATTTCATAATCAGATAAATTATAGCTAGAAATGTTAATTTGAGTATTTGGCTATTTTTTTAAAAAATTAATTTATTTTTAACTCACTGGCTTGCAGTGAGACTGGGAAAAACATGTGAATGAACTTGGTAATGCAAGAAAAGCAATATCAACTTTATTTTTGCAGGATAATTTAAGGGAAGAAAAGAAAAAGAAAATATACCTTATTGACATCGGATAAAGGGAAGATAAACCTTATGCATATCATTATTCCCGAGCTTTCTGTAATTCTGAATTGATCCGGGGAAATAGAAAGTAATACTATGTGAGCTTACCAGAGCCAATCAAATAAACCTGTTTGTGGACAGACAGTGTTCTTAAGGCATTGTGTCAGCCTTCAAGATCTTCTGCTATTGCTTTGCATCTTTTCGACTGCCATACGTAACGGGAGGGGGGGAAGAGGGGAGATAGAAATAAGTTGGGGAAGTGAGCTGGAGGTGTTACATTCGTCTGTTGTATAAATGGGAGGGGGGAGCATAAGCAGAGTTAGGTTTTATTTCTCTCGCTTAGCTTTTTTCTCTCTCTTGCGCAACTGCAACCCCTTATCAAAATATGCACAGGTCACCGGACAGAGGCCTCATCATGCACCTGAAGATGCCCACATGCCTCATGTCCACAAACTTCTAATTGGAAGTGTCTTTGAACTATTGGGGGTGGGAACATATCCATCACTTTTCTATATGTGATGCGAGTGCCTAATTTCTCAGATTCAGAATTCTTTGGGTTGCTACCACTTCACTTTCAGAGTAAAAGATATCTTTTCGTCTAAACTAAACAGAGTCTAAGTATTTCTTTCCTGGATTTTGAATGGAGCTTCCGCTGACATTATTCTGAATCTGCCCCCCAGCCCACCCAGAGAGATACTCAATTTTCTTCTGAGGGGGCCTGGACATCATGTCATCTTCAAATAGTGACGCAAGAGGATCCCAGGAGCCATTGAGGAGGGAAGAGTCTCTTGCTGATGCAGGAAGCCCAAGCGCTAGCAGAGCTCGAGTCTGGAAGGAGGTCCAAGTGTGAAGCCGAGTGGTCAGTCTGGAGTTGGTTGGAAAGATCCGGAGGAGAAACCCCCCCTGGAGTCACAACTACCCGCCGGCGCGGAAAAAGAGGAGCCTTGGCACAGAGAAGGAAAAGAGGGAACTCTTGCTGGATCAATGCCAGGGGACTCCTGAAGTGAAGCCTTTTGAACAAGCCTCAAGCTTCACAAAGGTATGAAGGGGGAGGGGAAAGAAGCCCACAGCCAGGAGAAGCAGAGCAGCTCCCTCTCCCATAAATCAACCCGATCCAGGCAGCAGCCCGCGGGGCCTTCATGCGGAGTGAAATTCCTAGAAGAGCGTAGAGCTCCTAGGCTGCCTCCGTTAGAAGTAAAATACGGAGGGGATCCAAAGCTTGGGATTTTCCCTAGCTCAAGTTTGAGCCACATGGAGGAGTATGGGGAGGATTTTCCCTCAGAAGCAGCCAAAGTGAGGTGTGTTACCAGGGCTTCGTGGGAGGGAATAGCGCCAGATGTGGATGGTGACTTTGCATAATGATAATGCTCCCTCAATTGCTGAATTATAACCTATTTATGGCTGCACTGCGGCCAGGTTTTGAGGACCCGCTGGCGGAGCGAAAGGCTCGAATTAGGATGAAAACCATAAAACAGGGGCAGAGGTCTGTGGCTGATACACCTAAGAATTTAGACAGTTACAGCGGGCCACTTCGCGAGGCTGGCCCCAAGAAGCCCTGATAGAACTGTTTTAAAGATGGTTTAAATATGAAGATGTGTACCAGAGATGCACTGCTAGAAGAGACCCCAATGATTTGCAGATTGTGGTAGTCTGGCAGAAGAAGTGGAAATTGAGATTAATCCGAAGTTAAACGGCGGGGCGGAGGTATATGGGTGGAGCAAGTTTTTCCCCCCCACGCCCTCAAGAGGCTCCTAAACCTCAGAAGGGAGGAGTGGCAGCAAGACCCATCCCCTCAGCCTGCTTTCGATGCAGGAAGGAAGGTCACGTGGGCTGTGAACTACAGAGTCAAGCTGGAGCCAAAGGGGGCGCCAAAGGAAGGAAAGAAACCTGGAAAGTCCCCAGCGAGAGCCTCGCGAAAACAGCACTAAAGTCGAAAGAGACAGCAGAGGGTCGCCTCCTGCAGGAGAGGAATATCAGAAGCCCCAGTGACCCTCGAGGAGGAGGATTCATGACTCGGAGAACGACTTCGCTGGTAAGTCCAAACGTGGGCCCTAATGACATTCCAGTGAAGTTGAGGGTACCAAATTTCAGGGGGTCGAAGGGGAGATGCTAGCCCTGTTGGATTCTGGGTGCACAAGGTGTATAATCAACACGTAAGTAGTGAAGAAAATGGACTTAAAGCTAAAACCTTTGGAAGATGCCCATTTCCTTTTGCCAACTAGATGGATCAGTAGGCTGGAGTTGCCCCGCTCATTTTGTCACAGAACCAATAGAAAATGATTATGGGAGAGCATGATGAGACCCTGTGTTTTATTGTGGTCCCTGGGATGGAGCAACCACTATATCTGGATTGCCCTGGCTCCGGAAATGGAACCCCAGGTTAACTGGAGAAAGGGGTTATTGCGCATCACGCACAAGGCAGCGGCCAGGGGAAGGGCCAGATTCCAGCCGAAATACTGGAGGACCTAATTGAAATAGCTTCCACAGGTACTGAGCCCGTGAAACATGAGGAGAAAATTCCCAAGAGTATTGGGATTTAAAAGATGTGTTCAGTGAAAAGGCCTTCGGACGAGCTTCCGCCTCACCGGCCACGGACTGGTCTATTTGAAATTTTGCCTGGGTGAAGCTCGCACAGAACCAAAGTTGTACTCATTGACCCACACGGGAGTTGGAAGAGCTAAGATTGTTTATTGATAAAAATTTGGAAACGTGGTTTTCATTCAGTCCCGCTAGGCCCCGGAGTCAGCGGCCCAGTACTGTTCCGTGAAAAGGAAAGATGGGTTCCAAGCGCTTGTAGTGGAATAGCAAAATTTGAACGCTATTTCTGTGATTGTAAAGACGTTGTACCACCCTTCCGTTTGTAAGTGAAGGACCAATGTTGTGGCCATTTAGCGAAGGGAAAGATCTTCAGAAGCTTGAGATCTGAGAGAGCATACTACGGGATTCCGAATTAAGAGGGGAGTGATGGAAGACACAGTCTTCTTTAACATGCGCCCGACTGGGTGTTGTTTTCCAATTCCACGTTCTTCTTTTGGTTTAACAAGGGGCGCCGCCAGCTGTATTCAATTGGGCAAAAATGATCAATCAAGTGTTACATAAACATTTATACAGGGGGGTTCTGGTTTATCTTGATGATAATCCTTATCTACACGGAGGACCTTTAGATGAACATGTGAAGTTAGTTGGGTCAGTTTTACAAAAGTGTGCCCGCTAAGGCTGTATGCTAAATTGTCAAAAATGTGAATTCCATTCAAGACAAAATTGACTATTTGGGATATCGCATTTCATCTGAAGGCCATAGAGAATGGATTCTAGAGAAGAGATCGTCATTTGTGCTGCCGTCTTTGGAGGTGTGGGGCTCCACACGAAACCATGGAAGAACAACTCCAAAGCCTTTTTGGGATTTGCAAATTTTTATCCCGGCACATCCATCCCGCTACGTTTGTGCTAAGATAGCATGCCCATGATCACCAATCTCTTCGAAACACCAAAACGGGATATGGTGAAGCCAAGGCCAGGAACAGCCCGCTAGAGTGGGTCTTATGGAGTGCCAAGCCGCTTTTGAAAAGCCTAAAATGACTGTTTGCTGCAGAACCAGTGTTTCGTGAAACACCCGGATATGGACACTCCTTTCGTGATTCAAGCCGATGCAATGTGAATGTGGCTATTGGAGCGTGTATTACTTCAACTCAATGAGAAGGTCGAACTTTTTACAGCCTTGTGCGTACACACTCCGTAAGCTGTCTGACACAAGAGAGAAGGATGGGCCGTCTGGGAGAAAGAAGCTTTTTTGCAGTTCCGTTGGGCCTTGCTGACCTGGAGACCATTTCCTGGAAGGAGCAAAACACCCGTTTGAGGTAGCGACTGATGCATAAGAATCTGAAGCTTTAAAAACGACCCGGAAAACTGTCCTGTACAAGTCCGCTGCGGCCCAGTCAATTTCAAGCCGATCAATTTCTCATTGAAGTACATTTCCAGGGGGGAAGAATTTCATGGCGATGCTCTCCTCTAGACTACCGTCAATATAATAGCACACGCCAGGAGGTGATAAGCCCCAATTGTCTCAGCCAACATCTAGCCGCTCCAGTGATCACCAGACGCTCAAAATGAAGAACAAGGAAGTGGTTTATCGAATGACCTATACCGAACAATTTAAAGAAGCTTTAAAACTGGACGAATGGTTCCTGCTCATTCAAGTAAAATATACGATTAGATGATGGTTGGCTTTGGGTGGGCGCAAAGTTTGTATGTGTGCCACAGCGTACTAAAGGAGCCAACATACTGACATACAAGCTCATGATATCTAAAGCAGCTGGCCACTCTTGGATTTCGTGAAGAACCTTGACAATCTGACGTTAAGCCGTGCAATTCTGGTGCCTACTTTAGAAAACATTGAAGCTTATTGTAGCTAGCCTGTCCAAGTTTGTGGCTTCGGCAAAGAGACCCCCTGGTAAGCACAGTAGGAATTGTTACAAAGATAGAGCCATAGACCTACGGCTCCCTGGAAAGGAAATTATACTATGGGACCTTACTATAGCGTAGAATTGCCCGAAAGCAGGTCAAGGTCGGAAAACCTGGTCATCTGGGTAGCTGAACTGATTTGTTTTCCAAACAGCATACGATTGCATACCTTGTTTCCAAGATTCACCTCTGCTATTACAAATGCTGCGTTAACACTTTTAAATCACATATCTAAGGTTAGCATGGCCCGTACCCAGAGCGCATAATCTTTCTGACAAGGGGTCCAATTTCTACTCAAATTTTTTGGAAAGAGTTACTGAGAAGGTTAATAGGCTCCGCCAGGGGTTAAGCCTCCGCACCCACCCCCAAACCAATTCGGACGCCTGTGAGAGACTAACGCAGTGTGGTAGAATCAAATTGTCTACAGATGCTACATAAATTATGCAAACAAGATAATAACGGTCCGAATTATACGAGTTTGCCAAGTGGCATATAATCAACTCTGTACACAGCAGAGTACGGGAATTTACTCCATTATTACCAAGTGGCCTCGTGGACAAGATTCGTTCCCTACCTGAACTTCCTCGTGCAAAAAACCTAATCCATTGTCGTTGGATGAATGGATAACTTCAACTTTCCACTTAACTGGCCAGTAACATGCACAAAGCGTTATGATCAGACGAGGCCCATCAAAGCGTCATAAGAAAATTTGCGGACAATGAAAAGATCACCCCCAGAAGAATAATAAAGGTGGTGACAAGGTTTGCCTTCCACCCGAGCATACCTGATGCAGACCACTCAACAAGTCAAAGAAACTTGGTTCCTAATACGTGGTCCATTCACAGTGAACGGATTATAAATCCCGCTAAATCCAGCTAACCTTAACCAAAACCTTCGACGAATCATCCGTTTCCATTTAGTTTGCTAAACCTGAACAGTACTTCTGATTAAGACCCATCCAGCAGGCTGATCCTCGCCCATAGACCAAAATACTGATTGAAGGCGACAACATTTTAAGTTAAAGAAATTCTGGACTCTCGCAAATAGGAGGGCCGGACTTCCAGTATTCTATATAGCCTCGGGGAAACATTTCCTTCTTCACAAGCCGAGATGGGTTAATGAAACCACGTCAAAGCCCTAAAGTTGGTCAAAGCATTTCGGTTCCAAGTATCCTGATAAAACCTTAGGATTGTGTTGTTTTTAAATATGAGAGTGAATTAATAATTGTCTTTATATTGTCGTTCCTCTCTCTCATTCTAGGACTGATGATTTCCGTTTTTCTAGGAGGCGATCAACCGATGTAGCCTTCAAGATCGTTCTCGCTATTTTCGCTTTGCATCTTTTCGACTGCCCTATAACGTTAACGGGAGGGGAAGAGGGGAGATAGGAATAGAGTCTGGGGAAGATGAGCTGGAGGTGTTACAGTTCGTTCTGTTGTATAAATGGGATAGGGGGGTAGCATATAGCTAGTGATCTAGGTGTAATCTATATTCCTCGCTAGCTTTCTCTCTCTCTGCGCAACTGCAACCGCCTTATAAAATATGCCAAGGTCAACGGAACAGAGGCTCATCTCATCACCTGAGAGTGCCCCACATGAATCATGCCACAACTTCTAATTGGGAAAGTGTCATTTGGAACTATTGGGGGGGAACCATATCCATCATACTTCTATATTGAATGGCGCGCTAAATTTCTCAGATTCAGAATCTTGGTGCTTACCACTTCACTTTCAGTAAAAGATAATCTTTTCTCTAAACTAAAGAGTCTAAGTATTTCTTTCCTGGATTTTGAATGGAGCTCCGCCTGACACATTGTATCAGTTACTTGTGCTAGTCTTAAGAAGACCAGAATCAGAACTGAACAATAATGTATTGTGTAAGCCAGTCATGGGTTTCTTATTGTATAATTATGTCAGCTATTTAGTTAAATTATCTGTATATTGCCACTCACTTCTGCACAAATATGTTACAACCTGATCATGAACTGCCAGGTTTAATCATACCTAAGTTTGATGTGTCCCAGCAGATGGCAGCATCCGGCCAATCTTGTGTGGGCTCAGAAGCTAAGCAAAGAATTTAGGGCTAGAAACTAAGCTACAAAGTTGAAGGGACTGAGAAAACATATTGAAAGAAGATAGTAGTACATCACTTCCATTTTGCTGTCAAGAAAATTACATAATGTGTTGAGTTCAACTTGTAGAAGTTTGAATCGTGGATTTAAATATATTCATGGTTACGATATGCATTAATGCAGACAGAGCCTGGCACGTCACTCCTTGGTGGAGGCAACGAGCTGTGAATGCAAGAAGACAAACTAAAAATATTCCTTTAAAGTCCCTTGGAGAAGGGCTTTTAAATTCATGCAGCCTTTTTGAAGTTTCAGGTCATCCTACCATAAATCAAATTATAATTTCAACAAAAGAGAACAGCCAACCCAGCATCCTAAAAAAAGAGGGAGAGTTGAAGGTAGAATGCTGCTCATGAGATGTGAGTTGCCTTTTGTAGAAGACTACATTTATGTAGTTTTTTTCCCCTCTGCAACAGATTTTGAATGCCAGCATCACTGAAATTTAGCAAGCCCTGTCACCTTCCAGACAACTTTTCATTGAAGAACTGGTAAGAAGCCTATTCAGGACAGGTAAATTGTCCATGAAGGATTAAGGGAAATTAATAGAACTCAGCAAAAAAAAGAAAAAAAAATCTTGCTCCAGAGTTTTTTCCTGCCATTGCAAATGGTAAGAAGAACTTGTGGTACGTGCAGTTTAAAAAAAAAAACAAATTTAATCATTATCTGTTGCAAAACCTTAAGTTTACATGGAACCCTAATTGAGAAAGGCTCTTCTAGGCTTCTGAATACTTTCTTCTTGCTGTGTAGGCTTATTCCTGAAGAGATACATTTTTTTCCTGTGAGTCTAATAGATGCTAACTTAGAATCTGCTTCTTGGTTGATACATAAAAATGCATGAAAAGTTACCCTTGAGGGGTGTGTGCTTTACCACAGAGGTGCAAAGATAATTTATAAGTCTTACAATTTATCCTACATGCTCACAGATAATGGTGCCTATAATTTATGACAAACATATGGATTCAGTCCCAAACAGAGATGGATGAATTGGTTTGAATCCACTGTCTCCTATTCTCAGTATCACCTTTAAAAAGTGAGAATGAAAAGCTAGTTAAATATATTTTCATGTTTCCAAACATATTTTGCATTGAAGTACACTTTTTAATATGATTTCCACTGAGACCTGCAGCGGTGAATCATTTAGCAAGTTAATCATTTACCAAGCAATATCAGGATGATAGGTGGAACTACGTCCCTGGGAGGAGCCTGTCATTTTCAAAAATTGATGCTAAAATTTGGCTGTGAACTGCACCCACTCAGTCTGAAACAAGGCACTTTAGGACCCCATGTGGTCCCAAGATGAGTTGCACAAACATCTTGGCTGGGACCCAGGCTGAAGGAAGCTTCAGCCATGCCACAAAGTGCACTTGCTCCAAGAACATGTCAATGGCAGTTCAGATTACAGTATTCCCAGCATCTGAGGGAGTTCCATGATAAAGTCCATGGATATCTCTTCCACAGGTTAGCAGAGTTGGCTACTGACTGTAGTGAGCCTGGAGGATTCTCAGGTAGGTGCTTCATGGATGCACTCATGGGGCAACTGGTCACATTAGCTTCTATGTCCCTTTTCATCTTTGGCCATCAAAACTGTCTCTGCCAAATGAAGGTTTTTCACAAACCCAACACACACACACACACACAAAACTTTGCCTCTACATGGATTGAAAATCATTTGGAAGAATGTTTTAGTTCTTCAACCCTTTTCTCAGGTTTTAGTCTGACCATGAAATAAGATACCACTGTTTTAAAAGCCACCACAGTTAATGTAGCACTTAAGTTTGCAAAGTGGGTGGTTGTTATTTTAACGCTGTGAATGGGAAGATGAATGAGGCTGAGATAATTTTGGTTGGAGTAAGACTACAAATGGAAGGTCCAATTTTAAGATTGAGGGGATTGTAATTTTTCTTGCTCCATAGAGTCTTCCCCATTTGGGGATCAAGTGGTAAACAAAATCAAGTGGTCATTAGTTACCCTGTTTTCTTCTGTGAAAATGATTGTGTGTTGCTAGAAAAGAAGAACAGAAGGTAATATTTAGAACTGACATCACTTTGTTATCTGAGCCTGGCATGAGAGCTGAAATATTTACACACCAAATCAGGAGCAGGCTTGAATGCTAATTTTAGACAAAATAACTGTAGATTTTAACATGGAAAAGATCATAGCAAGTGGATTATTTTACCAGTTGTTGTGAATATAATTTTGCTGGTTTTATTCCTCCTATACTTTCAAAATTGTCATAAATAACCTAGATGAGGAGATAGGAGAGAGATCAAATTTGAGGGGGGTGGAATTACTTACACTTTGGAAGATAGACTCAAGATCCAAAAGGATATTGAAAGACTTGAACATTGTGCCTTACCCAACTAGATATGGTTCATTGATGGGAAAAGTATCCTTAGCCAAGAAAAAAAACAAATGCACAGGTACAGAATATGCAGAACCTCTCTCATCTGTGAGAGAGATCTAGATGTCCTGGCAGATCACCACTTAAGTGGAAGCTAGCAGTATGCAGTAGCTGCCAAAACATCAAGTCAGAGAAGGCTTAAAGGTCGTATCAGGAGTGGGCTTCAAAAATTTTAACAACAGATTCTCTGTCCAGTTGCTGGATGCAAGTGGCCATGGTGGGCATGGTCTAATCAGTTTCTTGCACCATGGGGGGCATTTTTGCTCTCCCCAGGTTCTGGAGGCTTTCCTCGAGCCTCCAGGAGAGCAAAAATGGCCTACCCAGGCTCTGGAGGATGTTTGGAAGCTGGAAACAAGCCCATTTCCAACCTTCCCTGTTTTGTCCAGAAAAACACGAGGTAGACCGGGTTCCAACAGCAAAGTCTTTATTTCGAATAAGCATAGTTTTGAGGAAAGGAACTATTGGCTCAAGCCGCGCCGGTCTTTTATACTTTTTTCCCTGCCGCTTTAGTAGCCAATACATTTGTTTGAGTTTTGTCCGCCTTCCCCCGCGGCTTCGGGATCTGGGTTTTCCTTTTGAACAATCCCTTTTATTTTTAAAAACAAACGCAATCAGATAATGCATTATATTTGGAGCCAGATTTATTCTGCATACAGAACCCCCTCTCCCTCCTCTAGTTTCAAGTCCCTCCGTCGTGACGTGAAGTCCCTCTGTAAGTAGGTCCGGGGCTTTCTTTTGACATCGACTGACCTTGCGCGTGGTTGCATTCCTTGTTCAGTGATCTTCGACCGGGTTTCGGATTGGTTGTTTGTCGTTTCCTCTGTAATCTTCTCCCTGGAACCGTCTGGAAGGGCCAAGGCCGCCATTATGCTGCCCGCCATGGGTCGCTCAAGGGCACGGCGGCATTTTGCCTGGCTCCTCCCATTGCTTCTTCCCTCCGGGCAGGTGTTGAGATGAGCTTTTGAGCGGGCATCCTTCACCTCGGTAGGACTCACTTCTCACAACTTTCTCCAAACAAGTGAGTCTTCCATTTTTGCCTCTTGTTTGGCTAATTTGCTTTTTCAGGCACTTGGTTTTCATAAATGGTTCTTTATTTATTATTTTCGCGTTCCTCCCCCCTCTGTTGGTTTTGAATTTCTATATTTTTGTAATTGCTTGGTGTGTTTTTAAATCGTTCTCCGTTCTAATTTCAGTGGGTATTCTTCGTGACCGAGCTGGTCAATGTGCGCTTCCACTCCTGCCCCATCGTCTACCTATTAAATCGGTAAGACTTGGGCGCCTGTTATGGTCTGTGACTTGTCCCACGTAAACCATAATGGGTCACCCAGTAAAATTTTTTGCATAAACCAAATCGCCAAATTTTGAAACTCCTGAAATCGGTGTAGAGGAGTCAGGGGGGTTTTCGGTGTGAAGTTTTGGATTAACCGTCCTAGGTGCGATCTAAGTTATTTCTCCCATTCAGTAGTTCAGAATGGGTGTTTTTGTTGGTTGTGGTACTGGTGTTATAATGTTGGAGGGTGAGTAGCCGTTTATTTTGGCTTTGGACGTCCCAAGTGTCCTCTTTTCCAAACCCTCCGTTAGTAAACTCTGACCAATTATCTTTTCAGCCCTAACGTTTGGCAGCCGGATGGGGCCGGCGCTGTGAGGGCATGAGTCTTATACCAAGGGAGGCTAGGTATTGTTTTGAATTGGAAGCTTGGTTTAGTTTGTGGTCATTATCGGACACTAGTACGTCCGGCAAGGTCATGGGTTTGCAAAAAACGTTTGTCTAATTCCCTTATTACCATATTCTGTGTCGTTTGAATGGCATAGATTTTTACCTCTAAGCCAATTGGAGTATGCGTCCTACAATGGCAGAAACATGTGTGTCCCTTTGGTAGGGCGCCGGCGAAATCTATATGGAATCTTTTCTCGTGTCGAACCCAGGGCCCGTTGGAACTTCCCCAGTCCACTTGATAGGGTGCTTTTTGTGAGGAGAGATGCGTCTGACTCTGCTGGGCATTTGTGTTGCACGAGTTTGAGACAAATATTCACATGTCCTTATCAATGCCCGGCACCAGAACGATAACTCCTCCGCAGGGCTTTTTCATTTTCAACATTCCCGGGTGGCCTCATGCAGACATACCAAGTATTACGTCTCTGATGGTTGGCACATTTGTTAGTGGAATTAATTAGCGGCCGCAGTCACAATCTGACGCGCAGCCCAAGGTAAACACCTCCTTTTCTTATACGAAGAGTTTGGTTTGTCTGTGGCGTCGCTATTGTTTACTCACTAAATCTTCTGATGTGACTCGTATGCCAGATCCTTCCTTTGAGCAGGAAGCTTGTAAGAGCCCGTACGATCGAAACTGCCTCCTGCTTCTCTCATGCCCTATAGCTACAAATAGTGACATTTGCAGTTGATTACGTCTGGGACGATATGTAATGGATGCGGATTAGTCTGATAGCAGGTGACGGTCGTTGTGCTCTTGCGCTATCGTAACGGGCTCTGACGAGGTCACGGAAGGGCAGCATACGTTGCGTAGGCTGGCTATAGAAGAGGAATCTAGTGTTCGAGTTCCAGTGACCGTCCGCCTTCGAGGCTCTCTCATTTGCGCCGAATGTGTGGCCGACTGCCTCATTCGTCGGGATGGAAATTGCCTACCTGAGTCCGGTATATAGGGTTAGTAGTAGATTTGGCTACTTTCTGCTGCGAAGGGAGACCGACAGCCCTATTGCATTGAGACGATATAGGACAGGATAGTTTAGGTGTGGCGACTTCGTCCTCGCTGCCACATTGTGCAATAATGCGACTTTGGTGAAGTGGTTGTACAAATTCTCGGTTTTTTTAAGTTTCCCCGGCTCAGCCACCTAACCCACAAGTATGTCGGGTCGAAACGGTCTTTTCAGTCTCCCGGCGACAATATGTCATGAGAAAGGTAACTCCGGGGCAGGTCTGTCTGTAGTTCCGGCTCTGGCTTTGGTACTAGAAGGTCTTTTTACACTAGTGCGCAATGGTGCTCTGCTTCACAACCGCCGCAGGAGAAATTGTGTAGGAATGCTCCTGTCCATACGTGCCGCAGGGTCGGTCAATGGGCTGACACTGGTAGGCTGCTAGGAACTTCGACGACTGAGACATGTGCTCTTGGAACGATTAGTGTGTTTTACCGACAAATTCCAGTTAGGTTTTTGGTCGGTGAGTATGAAAAAAGCCGCCATCACATTTTCGGTTTAACTTTGCTTTCCCCTGAATGCGACAATTCAGAAGCTTCTCTCTGTCCAGTCCTTGGCTGTCAGGAGTTCGCTTGTTAGTATTTGGTAGCAAACATTATACTTTTGACAGATCGAAGTTTTGTTTGACAAATACGCTTTCTGGGTGATCTTTAGCGGTCCGGTGCAGTTGTGTCAGATGGCTTACCGTACTTCAAACGGTGGGATACCTCTCGTCTATAATACCCAGAAATTCGACTCTCATTTTTAGAGGCTAAGCATTGTTCCTTTTTAAACTTTTGAATCCGAGCAATTCGCTTGCGAATTTAGCAATTTTAATTTTGTTAAGGCAGTTTTTTTTTGTACCAAGTCCAAATTGACTTTGTCCTACTAGTTCTGGATAGTGGGTACTTATGTAGACAATAAAATATCTCGCGGAATGCCTTTGAAATGCTTGTGCTTTGTATTTTCATATGGTTTATTTTCTTTCTGGGGTAATACCCTTCGTGTTATTAAGCCCGAATTCGACGTCTAGAGGCCAGCACCTTTTTACTGGTCCGAATGTAGTAACATTTTTTCTATTTGATCGTTCCTTTGCGAGATGGCTCCGTTCGAATTTGAAGAGTAGGTTCCCATAATGAGGGCACGCTTTTTGACCCATTAAAAATGCCTGGTGCCAGACACTGGACTCCAACATTGGAGTCTCTTACATCTGAATGCCCGCTTTGTGTGTAACTATGGTCTGTGCCTCTGGCTGTTTCGGGGTCTACTGGAGAAGTTGTTGATACGTTTGTCGCCAGGGTCGAGTTTGGCAAAAAATTTGTTTCCTGACCGCCCCCACGGGAATGTAGCAAGTGTGCTGGACTACTAGGTCACCCCAGGGTTATGCGCTCTGTTGTAGGTGCGGTGGTTTTCAGGGTTAGCCTTTGTAGTTCACCAATCAGATGTATCGAATTGATACGCCATCAAAGGTTACATAGGTGTGACTATCGCGTTTCCCATTTGAGGCATGGGTCCAGAAGGCTCTAGCACCTTCCCTGAGCTACTAGTTTATTTAGCTGTTCCTCAAATCTTTTGCTTTTAAAGCAAAACGGGACTCGCCTGGCTTTTGTCTTATTGGGGGCTCCTGGGGGTTTAGAGAACTGAAGGATAATAGGTTCCAGGCATAACTTGCCAAAGTGATGCCATCGAAACACGTCTTGGAAAATATCACCAAGATTTAGGTTCTTCCCTCCCAGTCGGTGTTGGCTCACGGTCGGTCTGATCCCGGTCCATCCGATGCCACCAAAGGCGGAACCAATTCGAATGCCACGGAGGCTCGTCTATCATCGGATCGAACTAGGTCAGTGGAAGTACCTCGTCAACATGATTGTTTGAGTACGAGACTTTGAATTGGCCATGCCAACTACCTGGGAATTCGGTTTCCCGTGGTAGTCCTTATGTTAGCACCGCACGCTGATGCGTTATTTAGTTCTGTTTGGTCGATTGCGTACAGGAGAGCTAGTGTGCCTTAATGTGTGTTCCCAAGAGACCATGGACAGGAAAGATCCCGAGAGCCACCTCCATTCTCCTTCGCAGGGCTTTTCCTTCAATTCTTACGGATGTAATGTTGAACTTTCTTTTCCGCTCTTCTCGCTCTTTAGCGCTCCTATTGTAAGGCAGTTTGATGTGTAATTCTCTCATGATTGTGCGCGCGTTTGTGCTTGTTCCCGCTGCCACTAATCCTCGTCCAGTTCTAGCCCTGGGCTCGCTGCTGGTTGGGGGAATGGTTTTTAGCGTCTTCGTTGCGGCGTCGCCTTTAGTTTTTTGTTGTTCCTGCAGAGCTAATCTCGATATTGCGCGCTCGTTTATTGCAACTTCTACAGTCACGTGGGCTATCGAGAAATCTTGCATTCAGCTACTTGGGGTTGACGCTTACATTCCGCAGCCAAGCGCATTCCCGCTCAAAACTTCTCTTCCTCTCGTCACTGCATTTGCTTGGCCCCGGGCGTATCATTAGGTCGGTACCTCGTCGTCTTCCTTACATCTGATTCGGACTGTTTCTTCCATAGAGCACTTCGTGGTGTAGTGTAACCGGCGAGCATTTGTTTTCTTCTTGTGGCCTAGGTTTGTTTTCATCTCTGCTTGTGTTCAATGCTGTTTCATTGTAACGGCCCGAACTTTTTTTCGTGTGCTTTCTGCGCTGTGGCTTCCGCGATGGCCATCAGCTAAAGGTTATTTTCGGCTTGTTCAGTTAACGACTTGCTTTGTTGCTGTTGAATCACTTAGGTCCCACAATCACATCTCGGATCTCTCATACCTCATCTAAGCGGTTTAGGAATTAGCTCTGCTCCCCTCTGGATTTGTCGGAGAGCGGCCTTATCGAACTTCAGCTACGGTCGTTTCACCTAATCCTCTCTGGTCTCTGCCGGTGAGAATTTTTAGTCCGTTTTCATGAGGTTGGACCACCATCGGTGCGTATACGTGGAGCTTTCAGCTAGCTTATTTCTGATTCTGACGTTCGTGACCATGTTAATTGTTTTTAACATGCTCGGGGCTTCGCCAGGGCTTTAGCACATATTTGAAAAACGGCTCGGTCACGCAATGTGGAAGCGTTAAGAAAACGGCTCTCTTACATTGTTCTGAGATGATCCTCCATCTCATTAGCTGTGTCCAGGTATCACGTGTATAACGGAGTACTGCATAAGATCCAGTCCTCTTTCTGTGGGATTAAAAGGTACGGGCGGTGCGTGTCAGCCCATGTTCTGTTTTGTGCCGTAACCTGGGAAAACTTTCTCTCACCGCGTGCTTGCGGTCTCCCGCGTGTGTAGGATTGATCCCATCCTCGTCGCAGTCGTTTTTGTCCGGAAAAAAACACGAGGTAGACGGGGTTTCCCAAACAGCAGAAGTCCCTTTTATTTTATCATTAGCAGTGAAGTTGAGACACAAAGGCCATTTGGGCTGCAAAGCCGCGCCGGATCTCTATATACTTATTTTCGCCTGCCGCGGCTTAGTAGCCCCATGATATTTGTTTTGAGTTTTGCGCGCTTCCCGCTCGGCTTTCAGGGATTCGGTTTCCTTTTGAAACCAATCCACTCTTTAGTTTATAAACAGCATACATCAATTGAGAGCATGTATTTGAGTTATTATGGCCATACCAGAATTTCCCATAATTTGATAAGCCACTACACTTTTTCATCCTTACGTTGCGCTAAAGCCTCCACACTGCCCTAGCTAATGATCACTCTAGCCATCTAAAAACCATCCAGCATGGGGTCTCCCTGGGAGGGGAAGAGGAGGGGAAGAGTGAAGAGGAGCCAGAGCCAGGAGTGGCGAGTTGATGGGGGTTTCTCTGAACTAGCGAGAATCTTAGCTAAGAGTATTTCTTGAATCAAACCCCACAGCAACGACGCCACCTGCCGGGTAGTAAAGATAGCCATGCCCTTTCCAGATTGATGGCTTGTCACAGCACGAAGAGAGAAGGTCGTCCAAAGCACCTGAGGGCAGTATGCACCCTGTGGAAGCCGACATCATCAAGGCAAGACATTCAACCTGAGAAGCACAAGGAGAGAGAAATGATTAATTGAATGGCAAAAGCTTGTTCCTAAGATTCTCTCCAATCACTGGAGATTTTCAAGAAAAAAATTAGACAAAATTATTTGATCTGGAAGGCGTATAATTAGATTCCTGTTCTTTGGGTAAAACCTTGGGGAGGAGTTGGTTTAGCAAGACCTCAAACACTTTAGTATTACATTAGCAAGAAAGAGTAATGAAACTTGGAACCAACTTTCCAGCAGAGGGTAGTGGGGTCATAGCAGTAACTGAATTTAAACACCGTTGGGGAGAAACGCACAATTGTCATCGCCTGATAAAATTTTTATAATAATAAAATAATTAAAAAAAAACTCCTTGAAGGACAGATGGGATCAATATACAAAGAGATTCACTTTGTATGGGGACAGATGGGTTCTAATCATACAAAGAGATCAATAACAAAGAGAGGAACAATCGATACAATAACCCTTAATAGACCACCCATCACCATACATCATGTGTCGAAGAATTGTGAGTGCTGCAAACTAAACCTTGCTTTTATCCAGCATCTTCAAACTGATGAATAGACTGTTCGTCAAAAAATTATAACTTTTCTTCCTGCGAGCAATAATGAAAACTACTTCTTAGCTGAAGTTACTCCACATAGAATTAGATTTTCCATATTTATAAGTAATGTGCCTGTTTGAGACATTTGAGATAGTCAAGAAACATACAAATAGAATTAAGCATATTATTCGACATCATGTTAGCATTCCAATCTGAACCCTCATAGCTGATCATTAATTGACTCCATTTAGCATATCGCTTCTAGAAAACAAGGAATCTACTTACATATGTGTCAAGGGTCTCTGTCCCAATAGGAAGCTTGAAAGTAATGTAGAATAATTTATTTAATGTTTAGCCTATATATGTTAATTTAAATTTCTGTTCTATGGGCATGGCTGGCAAATTCATTATAAGTATACTTTAGAAATCAAGGCTAAAAACTTTTTCTCTTCTCTGGAGTCAACAATGTAGTTTGATTCCAATGATACGGCAAATTAAACCAATTACATACCATGCAGAGAAGTTGTCCACGATACTAAGAATCAGGCGAACTATGCCTATCATAATTAAGACCGAAGGCACCGGACAATCGAAAAATGACAACAACCATAGCTAGTGCAGGCATAACTTCATGTTCCCTGGCCTCACTTGTACTGTCGCCCTGACTTCTCGTACTCTAGGTCATTTGACTATTAGAATGCATAGGTTCGACTCTCTCTCAAGAGTTATAAAGCATTGACTTAAAAATAGAATAGCATAGTTTGTACCAAATGGAGATATATAAGTTGTTTATTATTCCAAGGCAATAAGGAAATTTCCAATTATCAATCTGAATGACGATGAGAAGAACATTGTTTATATAAGATCATAGGTTCTGACATTTTTGAATTTGGAATTACATCATTGTGTTATGGGTGATTCACCAACTCATTTCGATGATGAATACTTTTGGTGTGGAGCTATAATCTCAGAATTAGTTGACCGTCATGAGCATCTACTAAGGAGAACTGCAAGTCAGATGTTTGTGGTTCACTGTATGAAAAGGGTTGTCTTTTGAATTTGTATTCCCGTACATTGAATTCAAACTATGCAGAAAGATGAACATTGAGGCAGTTGTTAAGTTACTGTTTGTTGGTTACTAGTTGTTTCTAGTCCAGAATTTGTTTATCTGCGCATTGTAGAATAGGTTGCAATGGTAGGTTCAGTTGTTACATATCGTTAAGGGTCAGGGAATTTGAGGTAGATTTTGTGAGTCACACAAAGAAGATAAAGAGCGTGTTTGGCTAGGTAATGCTGCTCCATGTTAGTAGTGTATTTAGCTTGTTTTGCATGTTGATGTCATAGATGCAAGGGGCTCTGTAAATCATAGTTAAGAACCGAAATGTGAATATTTAAAGGACGAGTTTCACAGACTATAGGTCTCAGGATATGCAAGCTCCTGGGTAATCTTGGATGTTTTTTAGATTACGGAGACTGTATTTATAGAAAGAGAGCAACACCCACCTCCTATCTACAGATTCTCATGAATTTGATCGGTAAACATGATAGTCTCGTTTACCTGTGGTAATGGGGTCAGAGGAGACGATGCATTGAGTCCCATGTTGTCACAGACAGCAAATATAAAGTTCGAATTCAGGCCGAATTCTGGTAAGAGGAGAAATTCAGGGTATTAGGTTATTAAGGGTTTTGAATTTTGGTAATTAGGATGGTGTGCCATGCCAAGTTTTGCAGTGATGTTGTGATTGGATGGGGTGGGATTTGGATGCAGAGGTTATGGTTGTGAAGTGATCTGATTTACCTTTTGGGAATTGCCCAATCAATCTGTAAGTCAATGTATATGGTACTTTTTTCTACCTCCGAACTTGTCTAGATAAGGGTTTTTTGAGTTATGCGCAGAGTTCTATGCAGGATTCTCTCTGCAGTATGCGATAAATATTGGTCTGTGAAGCAAATGTTTTTTTGGAGTCTTACGGTTTATGAGATTTTGTTGCATATAAGTGTAGAAACAAGATGTTGAGAGTGGCATTTATTCCATGAATGAATTATGCATTTTGCTGTCGGAGCTCATTTTTGCAATACAATTCTCAAAATCCTTAGGGACCACAGAAGCTCAATATCCACGGTCACTTTTGTACACCTCTAGTCATCACTGTGGTTATATTTCAGAATGATATCTTTGCACAAGACGAGAGAGAGTGTTTGGTGTAGTTGAGATTTGACTTCTTGCAAAATCATGGACCTTTAGTCATTCTGATCGTTGCTTTGAGACCAAATAAGATGGCATTTGGATGTTCTCTGTCATATCACCTGGTGTCTCTTATGAGTAGAGAGATAGTTATTGTGGAATTTTTTGAAACGGATTAGTAATTTGTGCTTGTGGCTGTGGCTATGGTGGTTATTTTTGGTTGTAGTTATGATTGTAGTTGAGGTAGTGGTTGTGGTTGTTGTGGGATTTGATTTTGAGCTGATAGGTACTCACTTATTTGTGCTTTTTTTTTTTCCAGAGAAATTAGGCTTGCTTGTATAGTTGTTTCAAAACGTGTTGCTAAGCATTCTTCTACTGAATGAATGAGTGATTCTATGTTTTCATCTCTGTCAGGTAGGGTACTCAGTTTGTTTAGCTTAGGAGAACATGATGGACATAGCAGAAAGAATGTATCTGAATTTTTAACTATATCAGCTAGGCTTTTGTTTTTGTTATAATCAAGGTCCAATGGATTTGTGCACTGAGATATCAGTATATTCCGCTGCCCTGGAGAACACTTTTCTTTTGGGTTGCTAATTGGTTTAAAAAAAAAAACATGCTGCTGAGCAGCAATTGTCAAAGCTAGCTAGACGTTATCACTAGTTGCTCTAAAATGAATCAGCTCCATTTTCTCAGCTTTCTTGGCTTGGTCATACAATACAATATCAATGATTCTGCTTTGTTGGCCAAGTTAACAAACATCAACCATATGAAAGGAAGCTGCCTTGTGATGAAGTTAGAGTTCTTGGGCCAGCCCCCCCCCCCCCCA
>BHFT01004115.1:0-35337 GCA_004320025.1 Laticauda laticaudata
GCCTCTCTGCCTGCCATTCTGGGAGCTGGGGGTGGGGGGTGTATTGGTCTTCTGTGGCTGCCGCTTCCTTCCCCAGTTTGTGACAGGCGCAGTCCTCCAAGCCTCTGGCCATGGGGAGTGCAGTTGTCGGGGGGGGGGTTCTCGCGTGGGGCGTCTTGAAGACACCTGCCTGGAGAGGCACTGCCTCCGGCTGGAATGAGGACTGCGCCTGTCTGTTTCTGTGCTAGGAGAGGGTGTCAAGGGGTCGTGTCCATCGCGTGGTGGACCTTACCTTCCAGAAGCTGCACTTGGCCATGATGTCATCTCCCGGTCAGTGAGGCTTGACAGCGGCCGCCAGATTTTTTTGAGGTGTCGCTTGCATACCAGGTGTGCATATGCTTGCCACCATCCAGGAGTCATCTGCGCAGTGTAGCCAGGCTTCTCTGCCCTTGTTTCTCTCCAAGCTGCCTGTTTCTGCTTGGTGTCGTGATAGAGTCTGTGGCCCTTCCCAAAATCTCGTTCTCCTCAGCCATCAGCACTCCTCCTGCATGGTCCCCTACACGAAAAATGGTGTACTGTTTACCTCTCTCCCTTCTCCTTCCATTGCTCTTCCTCCCTCTCGCGGGGCCTTCAGCAGCCAGGGCCTTCAGGGCTTTGAGCCGCAGGCTTTGAGGGCCTGGGGCTTGTCCTCCATAGCAGCAGCACGCAGACAGTAGCATGCAGAACCAGCAGCAGCTACCACCACACCAACACCAGCAGCAGCAGCAGGAGAAGCAACCACCAGCACACCACCAGGCAGCACCACCACCATCCCCAGCAGCAGCAGGAGAAGCACGCAGCAGCTCAAGAGTATAGTATCCAGTGGTGGATAGTGGTTCTGTTCCTTCTTGTCTCAGGGAACTGGCTCATGAAGGTAGGCCTCTATGGTTTTCCTCTTCTTCTGATGGTGAACGAAACATGGTGTTCTTTGAAGACATGGTATAGTGGAGCGATGGCTACATCTTATTCCTCTGAATGCTGACTCGCGTGCGGAGCATGACTATCCTTGTTATATTTGCGGAGCTGATGGCACATATCGATATCCCGCATGACGCAGTGAAACGCATTTGCATCCGATATACATCTGCTATGCATCTGCGCTTTGCTTCTATACGCGCGTTCTGTGATGCGCATCAGCATCCCTTCTTGCTATGCCTGTCCACTTTCGCTATCCCTCCGGACCCCATGCAGGATGTGTCAATCCGCTCATCCGTCTGTCATCCGCTAGGCTTCCTACGAACATCCGTTTAACATCCGCTACATCTACCCACGTCCGTTCTTTCATTCTGTTTATGCAAATTTTCACCACTTTTTGGAGCGGATGACAACGGATGGAGCCACCCCCAACATTTTGCTTATCTGCTGTGTCCTTTATGCATATGTTTTGCGTCTGTCGGCCAGTGGGACAGTGCCTTTAACAGCATATTTCCTGATGTTCCCAAGATAAAAAAAGGAGAATGACCGATCTTTTATTTCCCATGCTGGATATTCTGGGTTTCATCCCTGTTGTGTACAGTTTCAGTAACTGATACTCAGTATGGAGAATATTGAACCAGCTGATTTAATATGTTTGCTTCCTATGTTCATACTCTTTATTTCCTTAAAAGTCTATCATGTGAGAAAGTTTATGAAAAAGAGACTGAACAAAAATTCTTATTAAATCTTAAGATTGATGGTTTGTGTTTTTATTATGGAATGTAACACTTAACCGAAAAAGACATATACAATAAAAATGCAATAGCACATGCTATACACATAAATTGCAATAATCTCTTGATTATCAGGTTTCATTTTTAAAAATAGCTAATGTCTGTCACTGATACTGGGAATGGTGTGCAAGGCAGCCAGATTAAAGAATCAAACAAATGATGAATAGATATTTTAAACCTCTTTCTCTTTAATTATAATGGCACAATCATAAATGATCAAATTTATTGAAGTGTTGTATTTACACATAATCTTTCATCATAATCTTTGTCCACAGATTCTCTTTTTGTTGTATTAATTAGGTTTCTATGTCATCTGTCATACCAAAAATAAATTAGTATACTTATATCACAGTTTATAATCACAAGAACCTTATCAAGTAAAACTAGTGGATAAATTAAAGTCACCCTGGAAACTTACCTGAGGATGGAATGTAACCTTAAGATGCAGGACAGAATCACAGAGACAGAGCTCATGAACATTTCTTTCAATGTCCCATGGAATGATAGATAGATGATAGATAGATAGATAGATAGATAGATAGATAGATAGATAGATAGATAGATAGATAATCTATCTATCTCTATATCTATCTTTCCATTGAGAGAGACAGCAGGTGCATATACAGATAGATACACAGATACCTACTATATTCATTTAAAATGTGTATATTTATCATTTATAAATATTATCTACCTACCTACCTACCTACCTACCTGTCTGTCTGTCTGTCTGTCTATCNTGTGTATATTTATCATTTATAAATATTATCTACCTACCTACCTACCTACCTACCTACCTGTCTGTCTGTCTGTCTGTCTATCTATCTGTCGATCTATCGATCTATCGATCTATCGATCTATCGATCTATCTACACATTTATTCATACATATTCCCCAGAAGTTAACAATTTATCAATTTCTTCATTTTTCACACACTATTGATAACATTATTTTAAATTAATAAAATCTAAGAGCACATAAATCAGGGTCTTATACATACTTATATAAGAGGGGGGGAGGGAGGGAGGGAAAAGAAAAAAATATGTTCAGGAACAGAATCAATTTTTATTTTAGAGCTCCAGATTTATTGAAAAGTTTATTTTTGCTAATTCCTAAATGTTCCAGTCCCTAATTTAAAATATTGCTTTCTTGACTGCTTACTGAATTTCTGTGATGTCTGCTTGGGTTACCATTTAATTAAAATGAATCTATTGATCCAGAATCTAATTAATTCCCTGCTTGGCTAATTAACTGGTTAACTAATTGTCTGACTGATATTTACTTATTGCCTATTAAATTACTTATCCAGGTTTCTTCTTACTTAATTTAGTAGTTGCCTCATTGGTCTATTGAATCTCTTGCTGATCATTTGGTTTATGTGTTACTGAATTGATTTTTCACAAACCTAATTGGTTAACTTTGTATGGGTTTATTCCACTGCCCAACCCTACTTCAGCCATTATGCACACTAAGAGGTACAAATTCTACATAAATTTGGCATTTCCCATTAATTACATAACCATTGCCTTTTTGTCTTCATTTGCTTACTCATCTAATCTATTTGTTTACTCATCTAATCTAATCTTACTCATCTAATCTATTACATATTGTCTATATAAATATGTGTTTTACCTAGCAATACCTAAAAAAGGAATAATTATTCTTTCAAACTATTAAAATTTCCATCAGCCTTAATTTAAAAAAAAATATGAAATCTACTATCAAACAAATGAAGATTACTAAACTCCATATTTATTGTACTGAGCATACAGCACAGAATATATGCCTGATATATACATAATATATTCAATTAAATGAAAAGTGTAGCCTGTTCTTGAATCAAGCATACAGAACAGAATATATGCCTGCTTCTGGTTTCGCATGTGATTTATTTCTATTGAATTTTTATACAAAGACAATAAGAAGAGGTAGATGGATGTGTGGTTTAGAAAGGTGAAAAATTGGTAAATTTAAAAAACAAACATGAAAAGAATGGGGAAAGGGGGAATATATTATAATATATACAGAAACAACTCAGTTTTAAACTACAACATTAAATCTTGTATACCAAGACAAAATGATAAAATATTAATAATTTGCAAATAAGTGTTAGAAGTTTAAAAGTTTTGGCTTGTTTCACCAGTGGTGGGAAAGTAATATTGTTGCAATATATTTACCAGTATTGAACTAGGTGGGATAATATATGTGTGTGTGTTTGTATCTTTCTGTTAATGAACATTTTAAAATGTCTTGTTTGGTTTTTATTTTTCTCCTGTAAAAAACCTTGTTTTACATTTTAACTTTCTTTGAATAAGAATAAAATTCTTGTATTAAAAAAGAAAAATATTGTTCAGTCTTTACGTCAATTAATATTCAGTCAAATAGAGAAAATACATATAATGAAACCACAGTGGTACTCTTTTTCAGTTCCAGAATAATGGCTTTTTTTTACTGTACCCATACTCAGTAAATTATATAATTCATCATATAATGATGGTCACAGATGTTTGTCATATACAATCACTTTCACATCTTTAAACTCTAGCATTATTTTCAGAATCATATTACACATGTATGTACATTAAACTGAAACATGATAATAATGTGACAAGACCATATGTTATGCATATGTGCCTCACCATCATGTTATACTTTCATCACATTGAAGCTGATAATCTCAATCCTTTAAAAAATCTCTGGTGCAACCAATAAACATAAAAGATTATCTTTTTCTAAATTAATATCTTCTTAAGATCATAGACTTAAGGTTATCTTAAGTATAACTGTTATTATTTAAAAGTATTAACTGATATGTTACTATGGTATGCTCCACATTTAAGTTCTTGTTAACAGATAATATCTGTAATGAATTATCCATAGTTATGTTATAAGATTAATGGCCATAGAAATATTTTCAATAAATATATGCCTCAGCAATTTATTTTATTTTTAAAAGTACTGAACTGATAGTAATCCAAATAACTCTGGAATAGCATCAAAACAAATAATTCTGAAATAGCATCTCCTTTTCCAGTTATTATTCAATATCATTAATTGATGATGTGCCACAAATTCTTAATATTAGTTAATTAAAGTTATTACATTTCTAGCAGATTTAAATTTCTACTAATATAAGTTTTATTAAGCAATTCCTTTAACTAAAGGAATTTTCTCATATCTCTCTACATCATTTCTATTAAAAATAAAACAGAAATATTAAAAATAAAAATAAATCAACAACAAATATACCCAGCGTTTGAGTTGCTTGATTTAAGTAAGTGAGTAAGTCATTTTATTTTGAAAGAACATGTCTTTTTCATTATATGCTATAACATGTTAAGACAAACAAGCAAACATCCTGCTGTATATAGAAACCAATGTATTATCAATTAACTGATTTATACATTTTTTTAAATGTAAAGAAAAAAATATATAAAGGTCCCACATAAAAATAAACAAAATACAAGCAAAAGAATGGAAAGGGAGGATTGAAAGCAATAAAAAGAAAAACAGTCCAAAAAACAATTTAAAAACTAAACAAAACCTGAAACTTCCAGGTGAAATGTACCAAAATACAGAAGAGGACTTCCTCCAATAAGCAATGATAACCCATCTCCAACACAAATATATTATATATATCAGTAAGTTACTGTTTTTCTTGGAATGATCTCAAATAAATTTCTTTGCAGCCTCTGTATCGCTTACCAGTATCCTGGGGTAAACAAAAATTATTAGAAAAAGAAAGGAGGGAAAAGAAAAAAAAAATCTTTTTCAACAAGTTGTCAAACTAGTTTATTGAATAGCTTCCATTCCCAAAGATGGCAATTTGTTAAAATCATTACCTTATTACATTCCATTATAAACATTCTACTTGCTAAGATACATTTATTGAGTGGAAATGAAAACTAATCCATTTGATTTGGACCCATTGAAATCAATCCATTTGATTTGATCCATCCATACATTTGATTTCAAATGTATAGCCTGGCTTTTGTTAGAGAGAAATTATGTGTAAAATTCTCTACAACGATGTTTAGATACTGCAATTGTACAGCATTAAAATATATGTCAAAACTGAACATTATTTTTATAAGGAAATCCTGTTAATGGATCTCTTATCTTTTATTTACTTTTCACATGCATGGTATATTGTTTATTAAGATTTTCAAGCAAATTGAAAATACTAATAAAGGTTTCAGATGCAGAATTTAATCTGCATAAAGTCAATCATTCATGAACCCTGGTGAGGCATAGTGGTTAGAATCCAACATTTCAGGCAAACTGCCCTCAATCTGGAGTTCGATCCTGACAGGGGTTGAGTTTGACTCGGTCTTCTATGGTCCATAAAATGAGGACCCAGATTCTTGGGAACAATATGTTGACACTGTAAACTGTCAGACAGTGCACTATGGTATGATATATAAATCTAAATGCTATCACTCTTGATATTACTATCATTCAAACAGGTTATAAATCTTGAAAAGACTGATGATAGTGCTAAAGGCCTCTTACAAGACTAAGAAAGTCCACATAATTTTATTTGTTACTTTCTTTTTCTCTGTTATTTACTCTTGTCCTTAAGTTTGATTAGTCCATTCAACAAACTGGATACCAGAAGAAAACACACACCAACCGCTACCTCAATGCCCAATCCCACCACCACCCAGCACAAAGTCCGTGGCCAAAACACTAATTACCAGAACCAAACACCTGGCAGACAAGACACACATAAAGACTGAACTATGCACCCTACTGACTATTGCACCCTGACTAAAAGTACTGACAGCTAACGGTTTCCACAAAAACAAAATCACCAGCTTGATCCACAAAAACACCCACTAAGACATAATAGAGACCGTAGAAAGATCAACAGACCTATGGAACAGCTGTCCTGCCCTACATAAGAGGTACTACAGACAAAATCAATAAGATACTACACAGGCATCACATCAAGACTGCTTCAAAACAGAAAAAAAAATAGCAGCCATCCTTTAAAAACCCAAAGACAAATTGACCTGGAAAACCAAGGCATATACGAAGTTCTGTGCTTCATGCCCCGCCACATACATTGACAGACCAATAGAAGAATAAAGTACCCACCTGGATGAACACAAAAATGCAGTAAAAAAGCTGGAACACACCTCCTCACTAGTCCAAACACATGAAAACCACAGGTCACAAACTCAACTTCAATGGCACTAAAACCCTAGCCACTATAGAAAACCCAGCCATAGAATCATCAGAGAAAGCCATAAGAGATTGAAAAAAGACCTGAAAGCATGAATAGAAGAGATGATTCCACCAGACTGTCAATCATTTGGAAGCCTGCACTCTCAAATAGAAAGATCTCCACAAGCCAGGCAAACACCTGGGCACAAACAGACTCCCCCTGATACCTGCAGCTCAAAACAACCACCCCAACCAGGCACCCAGATGAAACCTAGCTTCCTAATAGATAATAGCCATCCTTTCACACGCAAGCCCAAGCTGCACTGAAAGCCTCCAATACAGGAACACAGTGTTGCCAGCCAATCCAAAGCCACAAAACAGACAGAAGAAACCAGAAACACCAATCAAACAAACTCCAAGTCCAATAAACACAGACAAGACCTTCCAACCAATCAGGATGAAGAAAAGCATCCTGGGCAGCAATAGGCTAGCCTCAATTTAAACCAACGCTGTAAGGGCCTGACCCACATACAAACTCCATACAGAAGCCTGATGATGGCAGATGAGATTCTGCTGAAACGTTGCTACAACTTTAAAAGCACTACAATGAGCGTGGGATAAACCCGAAGGAAGCTGAACAGCACACATGTAAGTACCTGTGAAAACTTAAAAAAACAAATGGATCTTTGTTATTCGGGTTTTCTCCCACTAAAATTGGACGTATTTTGCGATGTTTCGATGAAAGGAAAAAACAGCTGCAAGTTGACATTACTCCTGAGAAGCAACAAAAGCTGAAGACACAAGTCTGAAGATGACGAATGAGATTTTCATTGAAATCTATTATATATATATAATATATATATATATATATATTATATATATATATATATCATAATATATATCTATGTTTTTTTTTAAGTTTTCACGGGTACTCACATGTGGCTGTTCAGCTTCCTTGGGTATATCCCACGTCATTGTAGTGCTTTAAAGTTGTAGCAACATTAGTGAGACGGCTTGTGCAGACCTGGGACCCTGGCCTACAACTCTAAAAGCACTACAATGACGTGGGATAATACCTGAAGGAAGCTGAACAGCATATATATATATATGAAATACCCAGAGCCTTTGAGGAAAAAAATACATGGCTGAAACATGGCTGCACATTGCCAAACATGTTTCGTATGTTTACTTGAAGTTGCCTTCATTTTGTGTTTCCACCCCAAGAAAGAGTGCTCCTTAGTTGTATACAGTTTTATTTCCTCTATTATTTTGGCATCTTTAAGGGACAGATTCAAGGTATATAAAATCTTTGAAGTTTTATTACCCATGACCTTGTAAGAAAGTCATGTGACTAACAGTCACTGGGAATAAAGGTAATAAAGGCAGAATAGGCACTGGTAATGAGGGTAGCTCATTTCATGCCAGTGTAATTTCTGCTAGGTGGACAACAGTTTAACTCAATAGTGGGGTAAAATTTCCATTTAGATTTTAATCTCATCACAAAATTACCTTTCTCTTTTCTGCACAGCAAGAGTTGCCTTAATGTTCACCTGTATTTCCTTCTTTTGATGTGTGAATGGAAGCACTTGCAGAATTCAATAAATAATCACATCTCTATGTACTTTTGTAAATGTCACAGATTTTTCTTAAATAAGAAAGAAAAGGAAGGTTAAAAAATGCATAAGAGGCTTGAGCATTTCCAAGTGTTAAACATCAGTCGCCAAAGATCCAATTTATCACATGAATCCCTGGGAAAGCTTTGTTTGCATATTAATTGTACCGAGCTTAATTCTTGGAGTTGATGCAGTAAAGTATTAGCTATAGGTATTTATGTAGTGTATTTCAGCATGACTTGGAGTAATTATGTTGAGTGTAATTATTTAAAAGTTTAATTAATTTTAATAGCAGTATTGTAATTGGTCAGAATGATCTTTCGTGTGATTCATATTGGCCACGGCCTTTGTCTTTGGTCATATTCTGGAATCAAAATGCAATATTACCTCAGTTGAAACCAATCCTATGAAAAAAAATTTTTGCTATAATCTTGTTACTTATATTATTCCATATTTTTAATCTGTCCCAATCTCTATGGTATAATATGACATGGTTTAAAATATTATGGAGATTTCATACAAATTAAGCAGAAACAATAAGTTTATGCAGGAGTGTTTGTGGGTGTATGCATCAATGGAAATTAAAATAACAAAACAGAAACAATGTAATACAGCAGTTATAAACTAGGAAACTTTTAAAAGCTAAATGTTCTTATATGGGTACAAAATATTTCCTAATAATTCACAGATCTCTTCATCCCAATACAACTAATATTGTTTGATTTCCAAGAAAATAGATTTGTCAATCTCCTTCTGCTTATTCAGCACAGATAATTTGTTTTCTGTCTCTTGAGCAAAAAGTAGTGAACCACCTGGAAATATGTAAGCACTACAGTATTAACAAAAACAAGTGGTCAAATGTAATTGCTCCTGGTGCCATAAATTTGGTCCCAAGAGTTAGTTGGACTAAAATATTGAAAAAAAGCGATCTGACATTGAGCAATAAGATTGTTGGGGTTCCTCATAAAATATGTTAGTCTACACAGGTTTAACTTTCTCAAAGACATTTTCCTTGCAGTACAGAGTTCCTAGCAAGCCCATTCAAAGGAGCAGTTTTATTCTTCTGAGAGGAACTACAACAAAGAAAAACCAATTGGCCTTTTACTGGTTTTTTTTTCAGTTGTAATCTGTTTGTTTAATAGGTTTTCTTTATTAGAAAGGAAATAAGCAATGAGAAGGGACATTTATTGCAGCATAGTTTAGATGAGGCCATTGACTTGCTTTATTTTTGGATCATTAAGTTTATTATTATTGTTATCCGTTTCTGTATTAACTTTAAGTAGGCACAGCTCTCTATTCTGAATCTTTACTTTTATTCAGTAACTTGCGCCGAGTAGAGTTTCATGCCATGTAACCAAGACATATAGGCTATAAGTTTCATTCAGGTAACAACAGAGCAAACCTTTTGACATTGTAAGCACATTTCAAAAGATGTCACCAGAAAATTCAACAACAGAAAATTGTTGCTCAGCAATATTGAAGATTAAATATGTTCTAAAGAACTAATAATCTTGTTCTGTAGAGTTATTGTTGATTCCTGTAACTATATAGATAAAGGCTCTCTGAACAGTCCCTATATGGATTCTTATCCATAGGAATATTTTATCAATGCTATTTGTAATTATTTGAAGCATACAGATCATTTCCAGAATCATGGAAAATTATATGATTAGAAAATCAAAATTAAAACTGATATGTGGAAACAATTCAATTTTGATACAAAGATTCTAGGATTACCTAATGTTTCTCTCATATTTAATATATAAGAACTAAATTCATCTATTATTATTTGGAATAGATTTTTAAAAGATAACATATTGAATTCTAGATTGAAATAGCCATGACAACAGAATATTATTTTGTACTGAAAGACTTCATATAATGATTCTGATCTGATAAATCATTTCTGTGTGTGTGTGGGGGGGGGGGGNGTGGGGGGGGGGGGTTATGTTTGAATACGCATGCATACATGCATGTATGCATACAAACATATTCTGTATTCTTTCACACCTTTGATATGATGGCTTCTGATGAACAAAATTGTTTCCTAGTATGATTTGATTGTTTATTGTACCTTATGACTTAAGTATTGTGCCTTATGATTCATGACTCTTCATGAATGTACCTTTTCTCTTATGTACACTAAAAGCATATGCACCAAGACAAATTCCTTGTGTGTCCAATCACACTTGGCCAACAAAGAATTCTATTCTATTCTATTCTGTTCTATTCTATTCTATTCACAAAATAAATTAATATTTATAGGATTCTCCAAAATCAAATTTTTGAAAGAGCTGCAAAATATTGCAGTTACTATTGTAATATGATATAGGGAAATATATGTAATATCTCACACTTTGCATTATTTATAACAGATAATAGTAAAATATACTTGAATGGAATTGTCTGCTCCCTTTTTATGAAGTCTAGCGTACATGATGATAGTCATGAAGTATGGTATCAAGGTTTTTCCAGAGTTTATAAGTATCACCTGAGTTTTTAATTAAATGTGGATGCTGAAATTTAGATTACATCTACAGATACAGTATATCAAACAAAGATTGAAATACACTACCATAAATTATCTATCCTGTTCAATTTGTTCCATAAATAGGCAAACATTAAGATCATATCAGGCTACTAATTGATATATTAGAAATGATAAACTACATTAGGAGTTATGTTCTTAAATGTTGACAAGGCTTTTGATATGATACAGATTAAAGTTTTGAAACATATTTTGGTTAAATATGGAGTTCTTCCTTTAAAAGAACCTGATTAAATGTGGTCTTATCAAATGTTATGGTCTTATGAATGTTACAGTGATTAGAAAAAGAACTATTTCTTTACCTATTAATATATCTTGTGGAGTTTAACCTTAATATTAAATAATGTTTTTTATAAAGTTCCTTATAAGAAAAGGAATTTCCTGAGCTCTAAAATCAATCAGTATGAGCTCTATGATCAGAAGGTATAGAGATCTTGGAAGAACCATAATGACCAACATGAATACATTTGGAAGAGTGAAGATATCAGACTGCCAACCAAATCCAGATTAGTCAATGCAACATTTTTTCCAATTGCTAATTATGACTGTAAAACTTGGACTGGAGGATGGCAGTCCACATTTAAATTTTCTAAAAACCAACTTTTGACTTTTTAACTTGAACACGCTAACATAGTAGCTTCTGAAGTCCCAAATTACTTTTTTATTATAAAATGTTTTATAACATTCTAAACAGCCACTGGTTCTGTCCTTCTCATGAGCACTTTATTCTCAGATACTAGAGAAACTAGATAAGCAATGTTTGTGGAGGGACTTCAATTTTTTCTAGATATGTTCTGAATATATTATAAAAGCTGGATTGAAAAAGAGGTAAGCATAGTTTTAAAATTTGAGGAAGAAATATCAACCCACACTATGCTGATAACACTAATCTAATGGCCAATGATGCAAAAGACATTCATGGTCTAGTAATAAAAGTCAAGAAATATAATGAAAAATGGACTAAAATGAAATATAAAAAGACCAAGCTGATGACCATGAGTACAACTACCAGCTTTAGAATTGCTAATGAAGATATTGAAGTAGTAGATAGCTTTTGCCTTTTAGGATCAACAGTAAAGAAACAAGAAGTCAAGAAATATGCTGCAGGATAACACTTGGTAGAGAAGCTATGAAGACTTTGGAAAAGATATTCAAATGTTGTCTATGTCTATAATACAAAGATTTAAAAAGTGCAAGTAGTGGTATTCCCTATAATCCTATATGTCAGCAAAAGTTGGAATTTCAAGAAGCAGAATAGGAAGAAACTTTTGAATTTGGTGTTGGAGTTTGTGTTGGAGAGAATACTATGGACAGCCAAGAGAACAAACAAATAGATGTTTGATTAGCTAGTTCGATAACACTATGCGAAATGACCAGACTCAAATTATCGCAGTTTGGTAAGTTTGAAAAGACTTGGCTTTCTAGAAAAGAGTCGAAGGCTGGAAAAGGTGAAGTGAATTTTTAAAAATATTTTTAGTCATTCTGTATCCATAATTGTTGTGTACACCTCTGTTTTTCTATGACCTTGTCAGACATGAACAAATCACATGATTTTCATAGGCTATTTTCATTGATTAAATTAGCTAATTTCTCAAGAAGATATGGTTATCCTTGATTACAACAAATCTCTGGCTTTATCTCTGGGTTTGGAATTTTTACTAAGACTGAGTATAAGGGATAAACCATAGAATTTAAAGATTTATCTTAAAGTACTGCTTATTCCTGCTGCTGCTGCCTCTGCTGTAACAACAACAAAGACATTTGAAGTGAACTCATTAATTTAAAGACTCTGCAGAAAGCTGTACAAAATACCACCATGTAATAATCAATACTAACAAGACAATGTGTCTTTTGCATCATTTGGTGAAGTATTGTGTGTTCTCAAGGTGGACATCAAGATAACAGGGTCTAAAATAAAGCAAGACCCTTACTATAATTGGCATGTTGAATGGGATGTGGAGAAGCTCACAAACCTATTTTAAAAAGCTTTTCCCACATTTCATTTCAGTGATCGATTCCCTTTTGACTATTACTGTCCATTGGAGAAAAGATGCTTAATAATATGCACACTTCAATAGAGTCATTATAAGTAAATGTCCTGTGTCTTTGTTTTTGTTTTGTTTTTGCTTTTTTGCTAGAGTGCACAGTAAATAATCAGGTATATGCTAGTCAGAAAAGATGAAAAAGGCTATTTCTTAAACAGCTTTTGAATTGGTGCTGCCCATTAAATGTATATATGTTTCTTTTCAAGTGTTCATTTTAAATGAATTGAGTGCTTCTGTTATGCATAAAAACAGTAATAAAAAATAGCATGGCTACTCAACAGCTGGTGACCGTCTTTACTGGCAATGGATCCACTGCAATTTGTTTGTTTTGTTAGGCTGTTATTTGCCATCAAAGCAAAACGGTTTCAGAAATGCTTCCTTCATCTGACTTTGGTGAGCATTAGGAATGCACTACTGGACAAAATGCAACAAATTAAACTATGTCCTTGACATATATAGACTGAATGTCTCCAATGTGCAGCATATTAATTTGATCATTTGTATTCAGCAATATTTCCAGCTCATATTTCCATAGTTATAGAACTTTTAAAACTGAAGAAATGACTTTTTTAAAAATATAGGAGATTTTTTTTTTAGGAATATAGGAAATACAGTCTATCAAATGCCAAACAATTACTTCCTCTGAATTTAGGAAGAATTATAAACCTTCCTGGTTAAGAAGATGTGCAAATTGCTGCAAGAAGATAGTCATATTCTTTTTGAAATAGTTAAGGAAAAAAAGGGTTGAACTATTAATCACTTCAGGAATAAGCAGCAACAAGTTTGTAGGCACTATGGCAACTGCAATATCCACAGCTAATATCCACTAACCACTAAAATCATTTTTAATATATGGCACAACATTTCAGAATTTTTTGTGATAGTGTGTGAGAGTTGGGATACGGTACTGTCAATCTTATGATTGTGTATATAATTGTGAAAATTTGTATTTTTTATCATCTGAGAAAAGTTGACTACACCTTTATTACATGAAATAGGCAGCATATAATTCAATTTGGATTTTTTTTAAGTTAAAGCAAATGTATGAGGAGTTCAAGACTGAGTCCCTAATACCGAGCTATTAATTGTTTTACGATGTCCTCTATCTGTGTCTTTGAAATAGCAACAGTAGAAATTTATTCATCATCATCAATGACAACAAAGACAATGACAACAAGCCTTTGGGGAAATTTGAAAGGGGGGTAACATGCCAGAGAAGGCATGGATTAAACAGGCATACAAATTGTAGGCCCAGTCTGTATTCTGTAAGCAAAACCTGTAATTTAAATCTAGGGGTAACATAACATGTTTATAAACTGTTTCTGAAGAACAATAAATGTAGTTTTATGGCTGAATTTGCATGCTGTCATCTGGTTCTTGAGATGGGAGTTAAAAATTCCAGCATAAATCGTATTGTACCAATTAATGAGCCTTATTCTGTCTGTAGAATGAAGCTGGCAAGTAGTGCTATTTTTATCATTTTAATGTAGGACAAATTAAGGATAATGACAAATGGATTTCTCTGATTTAACTAACTCTTTCTACTTTCATCAACCTGTGAGTGGAAAATATAACCTGTAACTGCATTCCATAATATGGAAAATACAATCACTTTGACTATTCCTGAGCACTCCTTCTGTTCATTGGCTGTCAAAGAACATAAATATTGTAAAGTGCTGTGGGGCAGAATGGGACAAGTTATCATATTATATTATAACTGCCGCTTTTAAATGTGAGATCAGCTTGCAATAAAGCTAGCCTTATTGCCAATTCGATCCTCAAGGAGAAGGCTGAAACTTGGCTGAGCCCAGAGGGAGGTGTTCCTCTTGCAGAAATGTGCCCAATGGGTTATTGAGCATGGCACCAGTCTAGACCTTAGGGCAGGGGAGGAGGTGTGGCTGTTGTTTTCAGAGAATATCTAGTAGCCTCCAGAGGCACTGTTCAACAAGTCCCGACTGTGAGACCCTTTTTCTTAGGTTGGGCTCAAGGGATCAGGTGGGATTGCTGCTGCTATACCAGGCTCCCTGCTGCATGGCAGCTTCCCTATCTGGGCTCCTGGACCTCACTGCAGGACTGGCAGTGGAATTCCCCAGGCTTATAGTTCTGGGGGATTTCAACCTGCCTTCTCAGAGTCAGAGGTAGCCCGAGATTTTATAGAAAACTTTTATGGGCCTGTCCCAGATTATCCAGAACCCGACTAGTAATAGTGGTCACACTCCCAATTTGGTGTTCTTGTTGAAGCAGTGTCTATGTGACCTGGAATTGGTAGACCTCTCCTTGGTCCCCTTGACATGGTCAGATCACAGTCTGGTTTCTCAAAAGCTTCATCCCCCAGAGGGAGGCAGGACCTATTATATTGGTCTGCCTCATTGACTAATGGACCCAGATAGGTTCCAGAAGGAGCTGGGGGTTATAACTACAGATCTATTATACAGTCCAGCCTGACTCTTAATCACTGTTTGGAATAGGAAGGTGACTGAGGCTCTGGATAGGATTGCACCCTTGTGACCTCTCCTCACCCATAGACCTCTCTGTGCCCATGGTATACAGAGGAACTGACAGGGATGAAATGCATGAGGAAATGTCTAGAGCACCACTGGCAGAAGACAGGAAATGAACTCTATCAAACATGGATAAGATGCTGTTCTGTATGGAAATTGGTAGGTTCCAAGTTCCCCCTTCTGATTGGCCGAAGAGGCCACTCGCGGATTGGTTATTTAAGAACCAATCCGGAAAGCCCGCTAAACGGCAGGAACAGTCAAAACAGTGTCATTGGCCACAAGCCACAGGCAAGCCGCTATAAAAAGGGCTGCCGCAGCTTGGGCTCTTCTTCCATATTCTATTGCCTTGTGAGTTAAATAAACTAGTTGTTGTTTGGAACCCGGTCTCACATGCTTATTTCCAGACAGAACAGATGCTACTAAGACTACTAAGACCTACCTTGTGGCGATTCGTGAGGCGAAGTGTAAATATTTCTCCACACTAACTGCATCTGCAGATAATCACCCAGTGACCCTCTTTAAGGTGAGCCGTCTCCTCTTAGGGAAGGAGGAGATTGAGGTCCACCTGAAGAGGCGTGCTGAGGAATTTGCAGGTTTTCTGGAAGACAAAATCTCTCGACTTCGTTCCCAGTTAGATGCCGGCATGATTGCTGATCTGATGGAAGACTCTGAGGCAGGTTCTTGCCCTGTTATCTGGGAATGCTTTGACCCTATTGCTCTTGAGGAAGTGGACAGGATCCTAGGGAGTATGTGCATGACCACCTGTATTTTAGATCCATGTCCTTCCTGGCTTGTGAAAGCTTCCCAGGAGGTGACAGGTGGGTGAACTCTGGCAGTGATTAATGCTTCTCTACAGGAGGGGATGGTGTCCCAGCACTTTAAGGAGGCTGTGGTCTGCCCTCTTAAGAAGCCATCACTGGACTCCACCTGGTTGGATAATTTCCGACCTGTCTCCAAGCTTCCCTTTTTGGGGAAGGTTGTTGAGAAGGTGGTCGTGCATCAGCTCCAGAGGTTTCTGGATGAAATGGATTATCTCGACCCCTACCAGTCAGGATTCAGGCCTGGTTTTGGACAGAAACAGCATTGGTTACACTTTTGGATGATCTCTGATGGGAGTGGGATGGGGTAGTGCATCCATCCTTGCTCTACTTGACCTCTTGGTAGCTTTTAATCACATTGACCATGGGATTCTCCTGGGATGGCTTCAGGGGATGGGAGTGGAGGGCCTTGTGCTGTCTTGGTTCACTTCCTTCCTCTGTGGCCACTCTCAGTCGGTGCTGATAGGAGGGGACAGATCCAATTCTCGCCCACTGCTTTATGAGGTTCCGCAGGGCTTGGTACTCTCTCCACTACTGTTCAACATTTATATGAAACCGCTGGGTAAGATCATCCATCACCAGGGACTGAGGTATCACCAATATGCTGATGATACTCAGCTGTATGTCTCGGCCCGTGGTGAGTTAAATGTTGCTATGTCCTCCCTCTCGCAATGCCTAGAGGCTGTAAGGGGCTGGATGGGGAGCAACAGGTTGAAATGAAACCCATGCAAGACTGAGTGGCTCTGGGTGTGGGGTTCATTGGTTCAGGGACAATTACCACCTTTAGTCTTGGGTGGGGTGGCACTACCCCAAACAGACCCCGTGCATAATCTGGGGGTTCTCCTGGAGTCACGACTCCTGTTTGAAGAGCAGGTGGTGTTCGTGGCCAGGAGGGCCTTTGCGCAACTGCGAGTTGTTCACCAGTTACGCCCTTTCCAGAACCGCAGTCCCTATTCACAGTCACTCATGCCCTGGTCACTTCCCGTCTTGATTATTGCAACACGCTTTACATGGGGCTGCCCTTGAAGAGCATCTGGAAGCTCTAGTTGGTGCAAAATACAGCTTCCCGCATGGTTTTATGCAGACCATGGTGTGCGCATGTATTACCTCTCCTGCAGGAGCTACATTGGCTGCCAATTTGATTCTGAGTGCAATTCAAGGTGCTCTTTGTCACCTTTAAAGGCCTTCATGGCTTGGGTCTGGGTTAACTGAGGAAACATCTCTTGACAGTGACATCTACCTGACCCATTAGAGTGATGAGGCAGGGAATGCTGTGGGTCCCATCCTTGAGGGAGATACATTTGATGGGACCTAGAAGAAAGGCCTTCTCTGTGATGGCTCCATTTGTCTGGAACATCATTTCCCCAGAGATTAGAATGGCCCCCTCATTAATACTAATCTGAAAGGTATAAGACCTGGTTTTGCCAGTGGGCCTGGGGAACTCAGAGAGGGATGGAACCCATCAAATGGCTAGTGTGACCCACTATCATTGGGGTGGGGGATGGGAGTTGGTTTTTGTTTTGTTTTTTGTTTTCCCAAATTTTGTTCTATTGTACTTTAGTAATTTATTTGATTCTTTTTGTTAGTTCTTATTGTTTTTATTTTTATTTTTTGTTTTAAATATACTTTTTCATTGTATTAGCCACCTTGAGTCACCATGGGTGAATAGGTGGAAATATAAATCAAATAAATAAATAAAATTTTCACTCCTTCTATTTCCACTGCTGCCACCATCACTGAGTTGCAACAGCCACTCCGGCAGCTGAGCCAAGCTATGGTCCGCTTGTAGTTCAGGCTGTTTGGCAGTGGTAATGGTGGGCAGGGCAGGCAATAGAGAGGCAGCACAGGTTGGCAAAGTCCCATTTTCACACACCTCACTGTCATTGCTGAGTTCCCATAGCTCTTGGAGCTCCCAAAGGTCATGTGGCAGTGTATGAAAATGGGACACACCGGGCCACTGCAGTCTTCCCACCACCTGCCCATGTCACCACTGCCAAATGCCCCAAATGCTGAATGGCTCTCCCTTCAGCTACCCACACTGAGTTATCCCCATGGTGAATTGGCTGTGTTGGTTTATCCTATGATGACTTGGCAACATTGAGCTGGCAGAGGCGACTTCGTGGTAGTGAGTTGGTGGTGATGAGCTGGCAGCACCAAGGTAACTGCACCACTCTGATCCTGCCAAACTGTCCTAGACCTTCTGTGGTGAATACTGCCCCTTATTTCAGCCCATGCCCCTCTGTCATGCTTGGTCAATGTCAGGAGTAGCTAGGAAGTACAAAAGAATTCTGCAAGGGATGAATGCTGGCTGTGGTAGACAAAATAGTACTGCTGCCCCTACCCCTCAAATAAAACAACAGTCAAAGGTGTGGTCATATAAAATCTCTTGTTGACTGAACCATTGACTTGTGACAGAAACAACAACACATAGCTGCCAAAATCCACTTTTTAAAGTCTATAAACAGACTTGTGATTTCAAATATTTCTACCTAGTTTGTTTCAGTTTAAAGAATTATATAATGTCAAAAATTATCAGGTTGCTTATTCATTTATTCATTCATTCTGGCAAGCCTGATCTTCCAAAAGAAGGGAATATATATATTTCAGAGTTGAACTGCAAAGTCCTAGGGCTCTGTGAGATATGTTGAGCTAGGGACAGCACATATATAGGCATAAACCACAACCAATAAAAGTAGATTGTTGCAACTGATTTCCTAGTGCAGGGATGAACACCAAATTGGGTTAGGTTGCCCCTGAGAACTGACATAAATTGTTGAGTTCTAGGCAGCTCAGGAATGTCTTCTTCAATTTTGATGATTGTCCTATAAATAATCTGATTGAGATTTGCCACAATGAAATCTTCAAGTATGTGGTGTGGTAACTCTTAAATATTCCTACTGCCATTTCCATGACTAAATATTCCTACTCCCTACCTCACTGCTTACAAATACATGCAGGTGATGAAACTACCTAGCTCTGCTGATGATTTCAAGGGTGGATTGTTGCTATATGCTCTTTATGAAAAAGTCTTTGAAGACAGCTTGGATTTAGCAAGTGAACCAGAATATAGCATCATGGATGCTGCAGAATTGCCCCCAAATCCCACATTATCCCCATGTTGTTTCTTTCCCAAAGTGAGATCATGTTAGGCTGCCTAAGCTTTTAGGCCATCAGTGGGACATCTTATAAGAGTTCTACTAGGAAAGCATTTGTCATCAATAATTCATTGACTTTCTTTATGATGCATCTTATACCAGGAAATAAAGTACTATCAGAATTGAAATAAGTTGAAATTCTTAAATTTCCAGAGTTTATAATATATGTCTTTCTCCATCTTCTATTTTTATACAGTTGGACTTATCTATTTAAATGTTTCATATATTAATAATGGAATATGACTCAAACAGTGGTGGGATTCAAATATTTTTACACTGGTTCGGTGGGTGTGGTTTGGTGGGCACGCTTTGCATGCATGTGCATGCCAAGCTCACACTTTGTGCAGTTGCAGAGGCATTCTAACTCACCTCCTGCAAGCCTGCGTGATCCCAGTCACTTCAGCAGCTGCTGTGCAGCACTCTTCTGTGCGGCGCAAAGCAGCTGCGCTTCAAATTCAGAGGATAAAGGTGAGTATGGAAGCCTGGGCAGGTGGGTGGGCCCAACAGCAAAGTGGCGGAGAGAACCAGTTCTGTGTCCGTTACTCATCGCTGCTACCAACTCTGCAGAACCAGACTGAACTGGAAGAATACCACCACTGGACTCAAAGTATTTTTACAGCAATTTTGCATATTACTGAGAATTGTTATGAACATCAATGGCATATAAATTTTCTCAAAAGATCAGTTTTATATTATCATCTAGCTCCTTTAGGAATACAGGAATAAGTATAGCATTCCAAAGTATATTAGGGAACATTTGGCATGATTTCTTTGTAAGCAAGCTTTATTGGACACAATACGTACAGGAATTCCCCCATTCAGTTGGCTTTATTTATCTGATCACTTTTCACACATATAATCTTGCCTATGGAGATTAATTCTATTCCATGTGTGAAAGAAGCTTGATTTTTCAGTGAGTTATCATGTCTACAGATGTGCACATGCCTCATGTAAGTAACAAGCAATGTTTATTTCTGTTGCATTAATATGCTTCTCAATCTCATAGAAGGAGGTTGAGAAGGAAGTAAATTAATTTATTTAAAGCCCATGTCACACTGGCCAATGGATGCAATAAGGACACAGCGGACGAGCAAAATGTTCCATCCGTTGTTATCCGCTCTTAAAAGGGGCAAGGAGCAGATAACACAGACGCAGGAGAGGACGCAGGGCGGATGCCAAAGTGGAATGCGAACGGAAGCCCAGCGGATCGAAGCGGATGGGGCTGATGGTGAACCCACAGGCTTACCGGGCCCTCAGCAAAGCGCGGAGTTGGAATGGATACAAGCGATGCAGAACCGGCACGCTGAACACGGATGAAGGCAGGATCCACAGCCGGAATCTATAATGGCATCTTGAACAGCAGAACAACTACGGATGCACAGTGTAAAGCAGAACGACTGCCGGCAGCGTAAATTGAGCATCTGGACGAGGCGGAAAGCAGTGCGTAAGAACCCCCGCGCATATAAAGGGAGCAGCTTTCACTGCCAGCATTCCAAGATAAGACCTGCCTACTGGACCATTCGAGTTACCTGCTGCCACTGCCTGCATGCCTGCCTGCCAGCCTCTGCTGCCAGCCTTGCCTTCCAGCCACCTTGGTCCTGCGCCTGCTCGTGACTTTGCTCCAGGCTTTTTGGCCAGGCTTTCCTGCCTCAGCCTTACCTGCCAGCCTACCTGCCGAGGCTTTCTGCCCAGGGCTTCCTGCCAGCCTACCTGTCCAGCCTACCGCCAGGTCCCTTACCATCGCTCAAGTCTACTCAGCCTCGCATCCGTGCCAGTCTCAAGTCCCAGCTCCAAGCCTAGTTCGTGCCTGAGATTCCTTGCCACACCTTGTGTGCCTCAGCCTCCCTGCTCACCAGCAACCCCACAACATGAGAGGAGCGAAAAAGACCTCAGCAGCCTGCCAGACATCCCTGGCAAAGGACAGGCCAACCTCCCGCACTCTGCCCTGAACTCTGCTTCTACTGGGCTTCTGCTGAAGCTGCTCCTGGCGGTGGTGCTTCTGCTGGTGCTTACTCTGTTGAAGCTGCTCCTGGTCCTGCTCGTCCCTGTCGTGGTCTGGACTTGCTCGTCCTGCTCGTGCTCCTGGTCTTGCTTGTCCTGCTCGTTCCTGCTCGTGATCCTGGTCCTGCTCGTGCTCCTGAACTTGCTGGCCCTGCTGGTGCTTACTCTACTGCTGCTAGCCTTGGTCCTGCTGGTCCTGCTGCTGCTGATCCTGCTGCCACTGCTGCTGTGCCTGACTGATATGATATTCTTGCTGCTGCTGCTGCTGCTGCATGCTTGATTGATAGATGATTATGATCCTGCTGTGAGGATGATGATGATGATGATATGAGATGATGATGATGATCCTTCTGGTGCTGTGCTGCTGTGGTGTGGAGGAGCAGCCCCTACTACCTCGGGAGCCCTATGTATGAGGCCCATCTGGTCCAGCCAAAGGAAGAAGAGGCGTATGCGACAACGGTTGAGAGGAGGCAAATACTATACTTAGGAACGCGCACGAGCGATGAGTGCCCTGAGGGTGCTGAGAGCAGAATGACATACTCTAGTCAGGTGGAAGGACACCCGAGAACATGACTGCGTACCAGGTGCACACCGTGTAAGTCAGGTCTGCTTTGGAGATCGAGAGCGGCAGAGAGTATGAGGTTACACTTCGGAGGTGCTCCTTGGCTGGTGGAAACATATGGAATCACCTGGCTACGGGAAGCTGCCCACCTCAAGAAATCTGGGCCCAGCCACGGTGAAGCTGACAACAGAGAGAGCACCTACGTTCACATTGGCCAGGTGCAGCTTCCTGGAGAGGTGAGGTCCGCCAACCGAGGTAGCACCAGCTCGCCCTCTCTCACGACCCTCTCTCTCACAGCAGCCTGCTGAGAGCAGTCTCTTCGCAGCGAGAGTCCAGTCCCTTGTGGGCCTGTCTCCAGGCATGGCGTTGCTGTGTGGAGCGTGGCCTGTACGGGGAGGACGCGCAGGACAGGTGTGGTACAGCATGGTGGGTTGCATACCAGGACTCCCTTAGGTCTCGTGGCGAGACAGGAGACATCAAGCTCCACCAGCAGTCCTAGCTGCAGCCACCACCACCCCAGCTTCCGTTCCGTCAAAAAGGAGAGAGAGCCGGACATGACAGGAGGGGCAGAGCCCACACTTCTGCTGAATGAGCACCTCAAGGACACCATCCCGGATCCAGCACTAGATCTACCTCCTCAGTCTTGCGTTCGCACCACCGACGTCCTCATACCTCCCAACTCGCAAGCCCATTCCTCACCTAATGTCAATAGCCAGCAACCTCATCAGTGAACATGGCGGGTGAATCCACAGTACCAAAGCTGGCTGAATAAGGACCGGATCACCGAAGCTTGCTCACCAACCCTCCAGATTCCAGAGGAACCTTGCTCCCACCCAGTCCAGGTCTGCTCCTCCACACCCCAGTGTCGAGATGGTCCCTCCCATTCACAAAGGCTTCCCACAGAGCCTACCCCACCATCCAGGGCTTACTTGGCTACCAGGAGGTTCAGCACACAGGCAGCAGCCCTTCCCACCGTCCAGGCACAGAGTCCAATCGGGGCGACACCGTAGGCCACCACTTATGTATCTCCACCTGATAGCCACCGATGCCACCACGCACAAGTCCATGCCACCGACGACAGCCGATCGCCGCACCCACGCCAATGATGCCACCCATGAGCCAGTCCTTCAGCCAGCTGGCAGGAGCAGATCAGCTCCTCACTACACCATACTCCTTTCCTCGCAGTCCCACAGCCACCAAGCCCAGCACTCAAGTACATCTCGGTCATCAGTTACTGCGGAGCTGACACCCCATAGCATGGCAGGAAGGATTCTCTCAGCTCACGGGGCTGAGCGCCAGCTGTCCGACCACCTTCTCAACACACCATCTTCCCTTGTTGTCCTCTCGGGGCCCAGGCACTCCAGCACCACCACACCACAGGCAATGGACCCTTCACCCCTTGCAGACCTGCGAGCATAACCTCCAAGTGACCAAATAAGAGTGCCAGAGACTGGTAGCTGTGCGCTAACCTGTGGACCTTTATTGGACACTTGGACTTGGTGTCATTTTTTTTTTACAGCTTCTTGTTCAATAAAGTTATCTCTTGTATGTCACACACTTGCTTCATCCAAAACGGTATTGGCTGGACGGATAGAGAGCGAAGCAAAACGGACGGCAGTGAGACATTCGCGTTTTAACGGATGGCAAGGTTTTTTGTCCGTTTTACATCCTCTTTGCATCCGTTGGTTCAGTGTGACATGGGCTTAAGGAAGTTTATTAACTTTTTCATAGGGAATGTATAATATTCTATGCAACAATATTAATAAAAAACAGATTGTAAGGAAAAAAATAATGAATACTTAACAGAGGTATGCAATGTGCATTATGATCTAAAAGAGTCTTTTCAGAATAAGATTATTAGTTAGGTAGAAAAATCAAAAAGCTGGGCTAAAACTGTATATGATTTTTTAGAAGAAAACCAAGTTATCTAGGAATATGTTTTACACATGAAATTTTTGGGAAAAAACCTCCCCACCTACAAAGTAAAGACATAAAAGAAAGAAAAAATACAGCTCTTTTTATGAGGATGCAGTTGTATTATTTTGCAGGTGTGAATACAGAAAAGCAGTTTCTTTATTTTAGTATAAAGCAGAGCTGCTAAGATCAAGAAGCAATCTCAACTCTTTGTCTCCCATTTGTTTACTCTAACACATAACTAATGAAATATTTCTTCAAGCAATGCACAATAAAGTATAAAAATTATTGCCACAAGATGTTGTAATGGCTGTCAGCATAAGCATTTTTTAAATACTGGTACATGCAGAAAAGAGCTGCTAGAATGATTATTAGCTGTCATGTCTAAGAAAAGAATTGTCATGCTTAGAACTCCTCAGTACTAGGTGCTGGAGACCAATGGAAGATAAACATGATTTAAGTTTCTATATTTTATAAGCAAGTTTCCCTGTATCATTTATAGAGTTAGCATAACTGGAGTGAAAGTATGATAGTCTGGAAGATTACCAGTTGACGGGAAGATGTTAAGAGCTTTCTGTATTTCTTTGTTGGCTTGTACTGATCAATTATATTTTTGTAACCCAAATGCAGTAGCCCTACTGATAGCAGATAATTTGGAATTGATATTGCATTATATATACACTAATAATGATTTTGTGTGATGCTTTGGGAAAATAAAAACATTGCTTTTGATTTAAAAATCTGCTGCAGTATGGCAACAAGAAAGTGCTTGATGTTAATCATGCTGTCACATTGTGATGTATATGTTGCTTGCTTAATATACATTTTAGTGAAATGGCTTCTTTAGAGGATTAAATACAGCTTAATCTGTACAATATTCTTGGATTCAAAGTATGGTTTACTGTGATGTAGGGATAGGAATGCTTAGTTTGTTAGCACCCCATCAAATCTCAAGGGTCCCAAATGACAAACCACAGGAGTGAGAAAATACCCAGCCTTTGGCCAAATACAGCATCCCAAATAATTTCAGAACATCTCACAAATCATCTTCAGAAAGAATGGAGCTAACCCTTTTGGAATTGAGGTTAGTTAAGATATAAGATGGATATCTTACATTAGGAAAGGAGTAAATCACCATATTACTCCAGGTATATCACACACATACCCCTGAAAAATATAAGCCAATTTTACTTTTTGAGGGGAGATTTTGTGAAGGAAAATGTAAGCTTTAGTTGTTTATTTTATATCTTGTATTTTCTTGCTCTGGTAACTATTAATCATTTGTCTTTATTTACAAAAAAGCACCCCAAACCTCAGACATGGACTGACAGGTATGGATCCTGCTATTCTGCTGGCTTCATGACCATCTGGCCATTTTGCCAGCTTATGCGTTGCCTTACACAAGACTGTCATATAAATATTATCCCTGATCATAAAAATATTGGTTATCCCTAAAATAACACCCCTGGAATTACAGGGTTCATAAACCCATGAAGACATAATGTAGTTAGCTAGAATCTAGAATAGCACATGAACCTATTTATAAAGCATTGTTTATGGTTAAGCCTGGTGTGTGACTTATTCAACAACATGAAGCTTAGCAAGTAATTGCTTTGTACAACTTGTGAAAACAGTATTAATCACACATATACACTGAGAGAAAGACACACACATAGAGAGAGAGAGAGTTTTGAGTTAATGGCTGGGATTTGCAAAAAAGGAGTATTTAAATGAGTAGATTATGCAAAGTGAGAGCAATTGTTCCTTTCCCAGAAAGAGCATAATAATACATCTACTTTGCTATGGTCCTTTTTATGTCACCCAGCAACTCCAAATAAATTATTACACAGGAATGAATTTTTCCACAGAAGAAGGTGGAATATTGTTCACTTCTGACTTAATGAGCTTCTGTTAGCAATGTACAGATTTCAATTCCACAAATTTTCAACAAAGGCCATGATAGTTGAGGAATTTGGGGATTTAAGTCCATACATCTGGAAGTAAGGTTGGGAAGTTTAGGCTATAATATTGTTTATGGACAGCAAACATTTGGGTTCCATCTTATGCCAATAAATGTTTGCTTAAACATGATGAGCCAAATGTGCCTTTTTACTGTTGTTTTTGCTCATTTTTACAATTAGTGTTCATCATAAGGAATAATTTTCCTATTGAAAAATCTTTGAATTACTTCAAAGCTTAGGTTATTTAATTTGGGCTGGGGGCTAGTTCTACTGTATGTGACCTACAAGCTACCAGGCAACTGCTACACAGCAGCATCTATATTTACTGCCATCTAGTATTTGCTTTTGTTTTGGGCCAGATTAACTAGTTGTGGTAGTAAAGTAAAATAGTGTTTGTGTTTTTACCCAGCAGGGATGTGTTGGCTACTCATATTAATACTTCCAGTTTAAATAAGTAAATTAATAAAATGAATTATGATTATAATCTTTTGCTGCTTTCTTTTCATTTTTGTTTCACTCCAAACTGCCTAAGCACCTGTAATGAGTGACAAGCTTTGACATAAGAAGAAAAGAGGATATTTTGCATGGCTCAAATGAAGAACAGGACTCTCTGGGTTGTGAGTTATAGACAACTTTAGAAAACAATGCTAATAGGACACATTCTACTGCAGTATACAATTATTTTTCTATTTCATAAAATATCATATGCCATCATATTCCAAATGATAGCGATTTCAAATTTCATGTAGAAAATAAACTATTGATGCTTGGAGCAGTAGGAAGGAAACCAAAAGAAAAGCCTTTTCCCTTAGGTATACACACTTCACAATGTAATTGCAGTTAAAAAAAAATCACAAGGAGCAGAGGTTAGAAGATGAAAGTGTTTGGTGCTTCATGACTACACAGTCTTTTGTCTCATACACTAACATTTCTTCACACCTGCACTGATTTTTCTTATTCTTTTTCCTAAAGCTGATAATTTATATCCCTAAGCAACCAGCTTTAATTCCACAACCAGCTTCACCCTATGGAAACTTGATTGTTTGGGTGCTTAACCCTATTTTAGGTCTCAGCAAACCAATTTTGCTGTGTCTCAGTGTGCAGTATTTGCTTGTGCTCAATGAACAATGCAAACTAGGGAAACACTTGCTGATTTTGTTTTTCTTTATTATTATTTTGCTGAAAGGGCTTTTCTCACTTTAAAGTGGTTGATGTGTTTGGCATTTTTCATTTATATTTTGGAGTTGACTGTACATTTATAATCCTTTCAATGATAAGTACTTTTCTCAGACTCAGTAATAACAAAAATAAGTTTGAAATATTCATTGTCATTGCAATTTCTTTTGGAAAAACTAGAGGTTCTAAAAATAGGAGTAGCTAAAAATGGATTGTATCTATGTTCTAATGGTAAATAGAACAGTCTCATACAAAGAAAAACATGAAAGATAAAATTACTGCACTATTAACCAAGACTATATCTGATTCCATGAAGCTGTGGGTGAAGCCTGCAAAAACTTTTCCAGAATTATAATTTTGAATATGATAAGGAAATGATTAAATCATATTCACATGCATTTAATGAATATGGGTGATTCACTTAACAACCAGAGCAGAACTGATATCATACGTCTGGTGTGATCATGTGCTTAAATGGGCACATCACTTTATGGCAGAGTTCCCAGTCACAATTGGGCTTAAGTGAGGACCATTTGAACATTCTTAAAATCTTTGTATATTGTACACTACCTATAATCCTTTGAGATTAGGGTGAATTAGAGTTAGAAAACCAAAGCCAGAAAGAATGTTCCTTCCATTGGAAAATAACTATAAGCTCTATAGAGCTCCACTATCTCGATTGGGAAATTGTCTTGAGAGCAGATTTTCTTTCACTATTTCTAAATTTCAAATACACTGGCTTAGCTGTCAAAATGTGACAAAAGTGTGGGATCACTGAAGTGAAAAATAATATGCATGTTTTATACATATTCTTTATCTGGGAGTAGAAGATTTTTTAAAAACACCCGGGACAAACATAAAACTTGAGACATCCTATATGGTATAAGTTCATAACATTTTAAAGACATAACTTGGAAGATGTGCTATGTCTGCACTTCCAACTACCACGTTGCAGTGAATAAATCAAATGTCCCTTTAATTCTCTATATATAGTTTCAAATGAGAGCTGGAATTCATTTCTGCCAGATATTTGAAAATAGAATGCCCACATTTGTTCCTGGAAATCTATGACGGAATCCTTTTTCAATCATTAATTGCCAGTTGAACTAATATAAAACTGGCAACCTGAGCAAGATGAACCAATAATCTGTCCCTATAAGGGGGAATCTTTATATGATTTTTCTGAATTTCCTACATGATATTTATAAAAGAAAGGGCTATCATGTCAAAGAAATAAAGTATATATTTTAATTCTCTTTGAGTGTTACCTTGCTGTTCCCAGTTGGCTTAGTGCATTACTCAGAAGCTAGACTGTGTAAATGTTTAATGTACATATGCACAGGGGCATTTGGAGTGTAATAAAGAATAGTGAAACATGCTGATGAAATATTAATTGTCATTGAACACCTTCGTCTAGGGTGAGTTTCTGTATAAATTAGAATCTTGCACAGAAAATGGTTTGATACACTTTTGTACTGTAAGTAATTATAAATGATTAAAGTGGAATGAGAACATAATTAATAAAGGTTAAATAGAACTCAGAAACTTCTGTCTCCATCTTTTCACATGCACATGAAATTTTAATGATCTATCTATGCATTAGCCTATTCCTTTTTTCTGGCTTGTTCTTATTGCCTTATTATACAGTTTCTACATTAAAGGATCTTGGATAATTTCCTCCTCTTTGAAAAAATACTACATGAATTGTTTCACATTAAATAGATGTTATCATATGAAAATAGGCTTATCTTATTATCATGACTCTTGGCTTGAAAACTTGAAATCCAAAAAGCAAAAGGCTGTCCATACCAAGAAGAATAATCTGTAGAGATTCTCAGTCATCCAGGTCATGGTTGTCCCAAAGATACTTTCCAGGAGGCAACTGGGCTTTCTTTCTTTTTCTTTTGAAGACATTTTGCTTCTCATCCAAGAAGCTTCTTCAGCTCTGACAGGATAGCAGGGATCCTTCTATTCCCCACTATTCTGTCAGAGCTGAAGAAGCTTCTTGGATGAAAAATGAAACATCTTCAAAAGAAAAAAATAAGAAAGTCCAGTTGCCTTCTGAAAAATCACTTTTGGGACAAGAATAATAATATATTATTTCATAGTCAATGAGAATGATTTTTTATTCTTTTTGTTGAACCATCTGAGAGACATTAAAATGAAAAATAAGTATCCCTTAAGAAATTATAGTCAAGCTCCAAAATGGCTGAATGACTGATAGAACAAACTCTATTAACTTTCTTATATTGCCCTTTGCTAGAAACATAGCTAAGAGTTCCATAAGCTTTTGGTTTTACATGGAGAGTTTCAAGTACTCTTTCCTAATCTGTACTGCATGAAAGTTTCTTGACATGTTGTATCCTTGAGTTTACATGATATTGTACTATATGTCCAATGGCTCAGATTACTATTTGTTTAAAAAAATTAAATTTGTTCCCTTAACATTTATAATTATTATTTATATGCAGCTGTTTATGGAATCAAAATAGAAGAAAAATGAATACGACACGCATAGAGGTTTGATAAGTATGATAACTTTGCAAAAAGTGCTGAATTTAACTTTGTGCTTTGCATTAGTTGTGTCAGCTTTTGTTTGCTTAGGAATTCACTGAAAATCAAATTAGGCCAGAAGTACCCAAACTTTTACATGCAACTATAAGCATGGTTTGTTTGTTTTTTAGTTTCTTGGCTATATTTAAATAATAAAAGTTTAATCAAGAAAAGTGTCAATAAATATTTGATTTCGCGGCAAATATTTTTTTACTTATTTATATAATTTATAGGCCACCCAATTTCTATCAGCTCTGGCTTACAATTAAAAATAAAAAAGAAAGTGAAAAACAAAGTAATGAATAGCTCCAAAAGCAATATGAAATCCAAGATGCTCCATCAGCGGCTCAAGCTTAGCTCTGCCTCAGACTTGGGAGAATAATCAAGTTTAATAGCTTACTAGAGGTCATCAGGGTAGAAGCCACTGTATCATTGGAGGGGGGGGACTTTTATACCATGAACAGATACCATGACAACCAAGAGCCAACAAGATGATACTTCTTAAGTGATAAAACCCAGTGCATACACACTCTGATTCACATTGGATGGCCAGCAATAACTAAAGACAAGAAGTCCCTCAAATAACCAAGCTCTATGACATGAAGGACTTTATAGATGGTAGCCAGATGTACCCAGAAGCCAACTTGTAACTAGTAAAACTATGCAGCAATGGGGTGGTGGTGTCAAAAGGGCATATCAAAGTATGTCCAACATACTGTACCAATGCATTTTGGACAACTGTAACTTTTAAATAGTCTTCAAGTCACTCAACACAGAGCATACTACTTTACATTAATGTATTTGTGAGGTCATCAGAGGATGAATGACTGAAGGACTTCTCAGTCTATGAAAGGGAATGGCTAGTGTATTAGGTTCTCTTGTTCACAGCTATTACCTGATTTTTAAACAACAGTTATGATTCCAAAATGATCCCCAAGTTGAATAGAATAGAATAACAGAGTTGGAGGGGACCTTGGAGGTCTTATAGTCCAACCTCCTGCCTAGGCAGGAAACCTTACACCACTTCAGACAAATGGTTATCCAACATCTTTTTACAAACTTCCAGTGTTGGAGCATTCACAACTTCTAGAGGCAAGTTGTTCCACTGATTAATTGTTCTAACTGTCTAAGGAAATTTCTCCTTAGTTCTAAGTTGCTTCTCTCTTTGATTAGTTTCCACTCATTGCTTCTTGTCCTGCTCTCAGGTGCTTTGGATAATAGCTTGATTCTCTAGCATTTGTGGCAGCTCCTGAGATATTGGAACATTGCTATCATGTCTCCCCTAGTCCTTCTGTTCATTAGACTAGACATATCCAGTTCCTGCAACCCGTTCTTCATATGTGTTAGCCACCAGTCCCCTAATCATCTTGATGTTCTTCTCTGCACTCTTTCTACAATCTCAACATCTTTTTTACATCATGGTGACCAAAACTGAATGCAGTATTTCAAGTGTGGCCTTACCAAGGCATTATAAAGTGGTATTAGCACTTCATGTGATCTTGATTCTATCCCTCTGTTTATGCAGCCAGTATTGAATGCCAGTGTTGAATGAGGAACTACAACCCCATCCAAAACCAAGTATAGAACTGGGAGGGATGGTATAGCCACTTAATCTTTTCAGTATTAAGCCTCAAGCTGTTCTTCCCAATTTATGATTGCACAGGATTTCAACAGTGTCATGTGGATAGTCTAAGACCAAGCTACATAATGTTACTGTTGTACAACCTCCCTGCTGCACAACAATTTTCCTGACTAAGCTCCTTGACTCCATTTCTTGGTTGGTAGTGGAATTCTCTAGACATATAGTCTGGATAGATTTCAATTTACCTTCTCTAGGAGTAGGGGCTTGGGAGTACATGGCCACCATAGCCTGACAGTGAATTGAGAATATGTACTCAATCAATCAACATAAATATTTTAATAAATAATAATTGAATGAAGGTTAAAAGTTGATCAGGACATATGCTGCAAATTTATTCATGTTTACATGAAAGTTAATCTCATGGAACTCATCATAAGATTTTGCCACTAATCCTTTAATAATTGCTTTGGCTCATTTTCTATTAACATTTCTCTCTCTAAGGAGTAAATGTCTTAGCAAAAAACAAGCTTAAAAACAGAATTCAAATGAAGAAATACTTAATATTTTGTGTTGTTTGAGAAGTCTGTACCATTATGTGTATATTCTTCTATTAATTCACCATCCTTTGACCAATGNATGAGTGAATTTGCTAGAAGCATAGAAAACTATTTTTTGCTAGATGAAAGAACATTACATATGTGGTACAAGCATATCTAATTCAAGCCTAAATAATACTATCTTGTAATAGCCATGCTTGGATAGTTTTCAGTGTTTCTTCATCTAGACAGAGTGGAAAGTATAGATTTTCTTTTTATAATAACTAAGTATAAATGAATGTTTAAAGTACAAGGTTTATTTTGTCATATGTCCCATGGCTTCAAAGCATAATTCATAACAGGAAAATAGCTCATTACAATAAATAAATGAAGACTAACAAAGGAGGTCTAAAACATTATGAATTATATTTTTAATTGAAATGCCAATACATTATTAACTCATTAAATAAGATAGTTAACTAAACTAGCAACTGACTCCAAGTGACCTAAGCAGAAATAGCACTTTATCAAGTTGTTAAAAATATTTAAGATCACCCTGGTAAAACATTTATTTTGCAGAACCTCATAGTCTGGATATAAAGGAAAAGGGTATTATATGTTTTAATATAGAGTATGGTTAAGAAAAATGTTGAAACATGATGACAATTTGACAAAAGAAGCCATATTTGATCACCCCCCAAAAAACTTGGACCATAAACAAGAGAGATTTGTTAGAAGATCGCTTTGGACTAAATGAACAGAGAAAGTTCACATTTGAATGAAATGTAGCTTTTTGCAAGCTTGTCCTGCAAATAATTTTTTTTAGGAATTACAAAAAAAATCCCTAATGAACTATATGAATGCTAATTCTCAAAACAGATGGTCATGAACCAACAGTGTGTGACAGCAGCCAAAAAAGTTTACACAATCCTTTGATTGTATAAACAAAGGGCATAGAATCAAGATCACATGAAGGATTAGTACCACTTTATAAAGCTTTAGTAAGATCACACCTGAAACATAGCATCCAGTTTTGGTCAGCACATTGCAAAAGGATGTTGAGACTTTGGGAAAAATGCAAAGAAGGGCAAAGGTAATTATGGGCCTGAAGGCAAAAATGTATGAAGAACGGTTGCAGGAATTGGGTATGGCCAGTCTAGAGAAAAGAAGGACTGGGGGGACACGATAGCTCTATTCCAGTATTTGAGGGGCTGCCACAAAGAAGAGGGGGGGGTCAACTTATTTTCTAAAGCATCAGAAGGCAAGACAAGAAACAATGGATGGAAACTAATCAATGAGAGAACCTGGAATTAAGGAAAAACTTCCAAACAGTGAGGACAATTAACCAGTGGAACAGCTTGCTTCAGAAGTTTTGCTGCTTCATCACTGGATGTTTTAAAGAAAAGAATGTACAGCCACCCACCTGGAATGGTATAGGGTCTCCAGCTTGAGCAGTGGGTTGGATCAAAAGACCTCTACGGTCCCTTCCAGCTCTATTCTGATTGAAATAATGAGATATACAGTTGTTCTCATTTGTAACAGTCCCTATGAACATACGGATGCATGAAAATACAGCAGCATTGCTGCATGATTAAAGCAATAATTTGTCAATGACTTGATAGATAAAAGTATCAAGAGACATGCAAAACATGATCTTTCATGACCAAGGATTTCTCAGTCACAGCTTGGTCCCTCCCTAAATTGTTTTCTTAAGATTAATAATATTTCATAAGAAGATTGATAAACAATTTCTAAAGTCTTTCTTGAGGACAACATTTTTGCTTATAAATGGGTGAAAAGGGGAGCTTAGAGCAGCCATCTCTCTCCCTTCCTCCTGTGTGTGGATATGTATAGAGACCATAAAAGCTTTTTAATTGTGTAACATGCTATTTTGCTTGCTATTTTTTTGCCTGCTCATTCTCTTACCATCTTTCCTACACTGGGAAATTTGGGAACTCGAGTTTTTGTATTAATTAATATATTAGATAACTTTCTTGTTCACACTAATTGGTAAACTGTGTTGATCAGTGATATGGACTTCTAATTAGCATTTACTAAAAAAGACAGCTACAGTGGAGCTGTGGCCCAGTAAACCTAAACAATTATATTGTGCACTCTTGCCTGTGACATTTGCAGTTGTAGGGGACAAAAGCCCATAGAGTAGGGGGGAAATATATCTATTTTTTATCACTGCCAAGAAAATATTTGAGAAATTTCACCTGTTCATTTGCATCCTTGAGATCTTTGTTGAAATTACAGTATTGCCACCTTTCTCATTCTCAATTTTTCAACACAGTTTTCTTTTGATATGGCTTGAGGGGAAATCAATAAACTAAACATAGTTTTCAATTCAAATTAAATATATAGTGAGACAAATATATACAGCAAATCCTTGACTTACAACCACAATTGGACCTGGAATAAATCATTGAAATCATTAAGCAGTTCAGCATATGATCTGACTTGATTTTACACCTCAGATTTGGTTATGTGACTGTGGGACACTGTATACACATGAGAAAAGAATAATTTTCCCATTCTTTACATTGAATTTTATGTTTGGTATGCTAGGAATAATATAGAAGTAAGTTGAATGAAGTAGAAATTGAGTACTTAAAAGTGTTTGCATTTACAGCAAGATATGTATGTGTGTTTTTTTCATAAAGAAAAAAGTAGAGCCAAAATGCATGTTCAATTTTATTTGCTTTAAACCTGATAATATAATAGGGACATATATTATAGTTATATATTTGAAAACAAATATGATTTCAAAAACGTCACACAGAGGAAACCAGGTATCTAACTTAACTATATCATGCAGAATGGAACATCTGATGTTTGAATAAAGTTCATTGATTTAATTTAAAATATTGCACTTTACATATCATCTAAATCTCATTTAGATATCATCAGCATAAAACTATATTGATATACATTACGACTGTAATATAATTTATTTGGAAAAATAATGATTTTTTATAATTGATAGTATTTTATCATTAAAACCTAGTTAAGCCAATCAAAACATTCCTATCATATCCCAACAACTGAAATTGACTAAGTTTTCTAAGCAATCTTCTATTACTTGATTGTGAAAGTTACATATTTTTAATTTAAAATTTTAACACTTTCACAATCTCTTTCCACAAATGGTTCTTGTTAAGAAATCTAGGCCTGTGTGCTAAGGTTCATCCTAGGAGTCATCCATTTACTAATTGTTATAATTAGGGTTAAGAGCAGATATTTATTATATGTTATTTGTGAGGTAATTTTTTAAAATCAGTGCTGTAATGGAAGGGATATATTTCCTGAGCAGTAATATCTGTAAATTCAATTTATTTCCTGTGAAATTCCCTGTACATCATGCCCGGCCACATACATTGGACAGACCAATAGAATAATAAGTACCCTCCTAGATGAACACAAAAATGCAGTAAAAAAGCTGGAACACACCTCCTCACTAGTCCAACACATGA
>BHFT01004116.1:7987-38809 GCA_004320025.1 Laticauda laticaudata
GGGGGGGGGGGGGGGGTTGGACTAGATGACCTACAAAGTCCCTTCCAACTCCAACATACCTTAGTAGGTCCTTCTACTAATCACCTGGTTTTGACCTGCATTGCTATGTCTGCATGAAATTGAACAGAATTAGGTGTGATACTGGAAGAAGCACCTGGCCTGAGTCAGTGGAGACAGAAAAAATCCCAATTGTGATGCTGATATGCAAACTATTAAAGGTATTGTGCAAGGTTGCCCCTGGCATGTGTCCTCTGGTTCCCTGGATCTGCATGAAGCAACCCAGAGACGAGGGCCTGGACAGCAGAATTGGACATCCAGTCATGCAGCCATTGCCGTAGCCTCATACAAGCTTTACTTGCAGTTACGTGGACTGCGTTTATATGCTTCCTTCTCTTCTGTAATGTTCTCATCATACACTAAATAATAATTTAATAAGACCAAAATTGGCTGAATTATGTTATTAATCTCTAAATTGTGCTTTATAAAGCTGAATGGTCAACATAGTCAACAAAATCATAATAGTCTTTATTTCTGTGTCACCATAGTTAATAATTACAACTATTGTAATCTGACAATCATGGTTTATAGTTTAGTGCAACATGATAAGGAGCCAAAAGATATATAACAATGGGCCAAAGTAAAACTAAAATGAATGATATTTAAAATACTTATATCAAGATGACAAAGGTGTTTTCAAGAAACAATATACATTGTCCACCACACTTCTAACCAATCCCTGGTCATTTTCTTAGACAAATCAGTGTTTCTTTGGCAACAATAGCTTTTTCTTAGAAACAGTCTTCCAATATTATTCTAACAAATTGTTTTATTGGACTAGGAGGTATTACTGATAAATTTGTGTTCAGGGTTTGTAAAGGATCTAGGTCATGGTTATCCTAAAGGTGCTTTTTTTCCCCAGAGGCAACTGGACAAATGTTTTCTTTGAAAACGTTTCACTTCTCATCTAAGAAGCTTCTTCAGCTCTTACTGGATGGTGGGGAATGGAAGGATTTATATTCCTTGCAAACAGCTGGACATTTGCATTCTTTTAGAACAGAGGTATCAAACTGGTGACCCATGAGCCAGATGCATCATGCACAGGCCATGCCCACCCCAACTCTGCAAACGGGAGAAAGTCACAAAATGTCACGACAGAAACACGACAGCGTGCATTTGACATGTGTTTTAGTCATTGAGGCTACTTGGAGGTTTACGTGTTCTCGGGTTCACCTGAGTAGTACTAATGGTTCACCTAGACTGCAATTTTTCTGGAAAACGGGGAGAGATTTCCAGAAAAATTGCAGACTACAGGAACCAGGAGCCCTACCTCCAAATGGCCTCAACGACTCTCTAAAAGGATGCAGATGACCAGCTGTCTGCAAGATGTATAAATCCTTCCATTCCCCACCATCCAGTCAGAGCTGAAGAAGCTTCTTGGATGAGAAGCGAAACGTCTTCATCAAAAACAAGGAAGCCCAGTTGCCTCTTTCAAAAGCACTTTGTGTTCAGGATTTGATTTTCCAGAATAGATATTTGACAGCAAGAGGGGAAACTTTAGTTAGTGAAATATAAATAAATGTTGAGGCCACCTGACTCCAAAGTGACTCTGGGTGGATTTAAAGGAACAAGAGAGGCAGTTTGGTGTAGTAGTGAAGGGGAGACTGAGTTCTAGTCCCACCTTAAGCACACAAAAGCCAGCTGAGTTTGGCCAATCATCAGAAAAGGATTTCTACTCTTGCCTTAGGTATGAAAGCTTGCTGGGTGATCTTGGCCACTCACTCTCTCTCAGCTCAGCCCAGTCCACTTCACAGAGCTATGTGGAAAATAGGAGGAAGCCTCCATTACTTTGAATTATTTTTAAAGTAATAAAATCTGAATTTAAAAATATAATATGAAAAATAACTAGAATTCAGAGGAGAAAGGCCTTGTTTTCCAATAATAGCAGAACTGCTCTCCAAGGAAACCAAATTGAAAAGCATCCTTTCATTTTGAATGAGACTTCAAAGTGGCAGTTTCACATTTTACTCCTGTTTTTCTTGCTGGGTTGTTTTAAATATTGCTGTACTCTATCTGCATACAACAGTATGCAGAAAATAAAATTTATTAATAAATTATTAAATAAAAAGTAGGATTCAGCCAATTCAACAAATAGACCAATCCATATTTTAAAAAAGACCCTGTATCAACTGACATACAATCTGTTTTTTTTTTATATATATATTATATTTCTAAAGAATAGCTTCCCAAATATATGAGGAATCAATTCTTGGAAATAAGGCTTGACACAATGCATCAATTTTGTAATTAAAACCATCTAAATAAAGTGTTCCCCAACATTTCCACCGTTTCCAGAACGGTGGGAGGGTGGAATGGTTCCACATAAACTGCCAGCAAGTGTGTGTGCACGTGCACACACTCAGAGCTCCATTTGCACACTCAAGTGAGGTTGCTTGTGCACACCTCCTTGCCAGCTGTTTCCACAGCCTGGTTGCAATCCCCTCGCAGCCCACTAATGGGCAGTGGCCCACTCACCTAAATGAATGGAATCTCAATGATGCCAACATTGCAGGTGATTTGATGGCACCTCAGCTGACTGAAAGGCAGGTGCTCAGCAAGCCCCCTTCTCCACAATGGAGGGGGAAACACTGTGCAGGAGAACATCTCTGTGTAGTGAGGCTTTCCAGATGCAGTCAAGTTTCCCCCCAAAAATGCTGATTCAGGCTAAGAAATTGTTTATTGAAAGTTGACAAATATCCATAATAGCCATTTCAATATCCATGCTACAACTTGGATGCTCTCAATCATATAAAAATGTATTTTTCAAACATTGTTGGAATCAAATACTGAAAAATAGGATAATGGTGTTAAGGCACTTGAAAGTAATTGAATACAGGAAACCTGTATAAGAGAAAACTGAACAGCTGAGTTACAGTAGTAGCTACTTCAAGAAATATCTTTTTCTTGATCTTCCACAGCCCTTATTACACCTTGCCCAAAATAAACCGATGCTACCAAACCCAGGATGGGCTCTTCTTCCTATGGAGAATCTGGGCCTTAGCCCAAAAACCAAGCAGGACACAGAGAAGAAGAGAGAACTATTCAAATGGCACCCAACTCTCACCTGAAGAAAACCAGCGATTACTGTCTCTGCTTATTTTAGGATTCTTTCTTTCCTCTCCAAAAGGTCTTGGAAGTAAAAAAAAAAAAGTCCATTGAATAGTATGTCTCCATTGCCATAGTTAGACAGGTTAGCAGGTCTAATACCTAGTCGGGATTCAGAATGAGAAATGTTCCAATTTAAGTGGGTTATCCCCACATCAGCTATTTTTCCAATGAGGTAACCCTTTGATTTTGATACAAATGCCAGGACTGTATACATAGCACCTACACAAGAGATGAGGAGGGGGTTGTTTTTGTGTTTCTTCCTCCCAATTGCTCAATTATGAAAATAATTTTAAGAACACCAGTGATCTCTTTTGGAAACATAGTGGAGGACCACAGACCAACGCTCAGCAGGTGGTTATTTGGTAAAGATCAGTACAACAATCTACAGGGTGATGCAAATCTCAACACTGTCCCCGTTTGACGGAAGGGCAGCATATGATTCGAGGAAGTTCAGCAGCAGGAAATGGCAATGGTCGCACACATGGCATCGTCCTTCCTTCATTTCTCTTCAAAAAAAAGGCCCAAGGAGGCCACTTTATTAAATGCTTAGGAGGTTCCACAATTATTTCCCCCCCTTCATGTTTATCTGTTGGTTCTGCTCTTTAGGCAAAAGCAAATCCCGTATTGTGCAGAACCAAAACACCAAAATCTGAATCTCTTCCCATATCTAGAGATAGCATGCTTAGCTCTGGCAAGAATTCTCCCCAGGAAGGAAGCTTGCTGAGAAATAAAATCTCTGCAGGTGCTGAAAAAATGGCCATGATGGGAGCTTACCTATTGAAGGACCATCTTTGTCTGAAAAAGCCCATTAACCCAGATAAGCCACTTCTGAAGATCTTGCAGCGTGCAGAACTGCGAAGGGAAAACATCTGTACACATGCAAGGCATAAAGAAATGCGCCGAGTTAAGCTTTTGGAACGGTGGCCTTTTTAAGGCTCCCTTGTTTTTAAAACAAGAAGCGATCCCTTGGCCTCAGATAAGTGGGAAAGAGAAATGTGCTATCATATGCATCCTGATGTTTGGAGCAAGGAGTTCGTTTTGCCAAGGCACCAGGGATCTTTGGTTAGGTGTGCAAGGATTTCGTTCATTTCAAAGAGAGGTAGCACGATCTGGATCTTGGACGCCAGTGCTCCACTTTGGCGAATTACAACACAGCAACCCTCTTAATTCATCAGAAAGCTGAAAGGAAATACATACACATAATGGATCTGTCTCGATGCACCTGGATCATTATCTAATAAAAGTGCTTCCTTCCTAATCCTAATGACACCAACCAAAAACAAATTGCAGCATTCCTTGCAAGCATTACTTGAAAGGAGGATAAAATGATACCAAATGAAAAGTTGCTAGGCAATAGAAAACAGGGAGCAGGAAGCACCACATGACTCTTCAGCGAGTGGGGTTCTCTAGGATAACCCAAACAGTGCCCTTATTGGGTGTGCCATAAACTATGGAGTTGGCAGGTGCGTTTCATAATTCTACTAAGAATCCATTTCTTGGAGCAGAGTAACTTAAAAGACAGAAGACACACGTACCTGTATGGATAGCCATGATATTTGGATCTAAATATGGAGAGGAGCCAGCTGAAGAACAGCACCACAAGGCCAATGCCAGCCACGCACATTACTATGGAAAAGCAAAGAAGCCTGTTCAGGCTACCCAGAAACTCCTGTGAGACTGAACTGGAAGGAACAGGGGTCAGCACAGCATTGGGAGGGGGAAAGGGGCCTTTTTCAAATTGCAAAGGCCGCCACTGCCTTGATGCATTTGCAAAACAGACAACTTCCTGCAGACCCCACAGGATGCAGCAGCAGCAGCAGCAGCAGAAGTGCCCCTGAAAAAGATACCCTTCTAACAACTGGCACTCCTTGGTTCACCAGTGCTCTGGGAGAAAAACTTCAGGAACACTAAAAAAAAGGCCCTTAAATCCTTTAATTGAAAGGGACAGCAAACCTATTTTATGCTGGCCATGGACTTTTCCTAGGAAATGCTGTGCAACTGTTGAAACACTCCCTCTCTTCCCCGCGTGCCTCAAGCCATGCAACCCAACGAAAGCATTTGGCAGTTGGTTCTGATACTTACTTTTTCTCTTCCCCACTTCCAAGTCAGAGGTAGCGGCTTCATAAAGAAGCACAATCCCCAGAGTGACACCTGCATCTGTGAGAAGGCAGTTAAGGCTACATGAATGGACACAAGAAAGCCTTTCCTCTTGGAGAGAGATCCCTTCTTACACAATGGTTGCAAACATTCAGATTTCAACACTTTTACAGGAATAATTAACAAAACATCTGCCCATAGTTTATGTTTCATCTGAACATAACATAGAATGAAAATCCCAACTAAGGTGCAGGATTATGTTTACAGATATTTCTCAGTGACCACAACTGGAATGCAATTGAATAGAAATAGAAATGAATAGGAATAGGAAAGAATAGAACAGAATAGGAATATTTTATTGGCCCAAGTATAGTTAGCAACACCAGGATTTTGTCTCCAGTGCAGAAGCTCTCAGTGTACATAACAAAGCGACAAGAGTAATAATAATCACAACAATAATCCCAATAATAATAATACCAATAAGAGGGGTATATGGGTAATAATACAACCTTACAACATGGTTAAGTATCTTTAGATGTAAGACAGTACTATGGGAATCAGGTGCTGAGCAGTGATGGCACGAGGGAAGAAACTGTCCCTTGGCTGTTTTGGCCTGCACTGCCCTGTAGCAGCATCCTGAAAGACTGCCCAGGATGTGAGGAGGGGCCTGTAGATTCTTCCTAGGGATCTCCTGCCCAGATTGGTAGGAGTGAATTTGCAGCACGCTCCCCCTCGGCCCAATGCCATTTCCTAAATTGTAAGACCATCACAGGGCAGCACAAGGCTGGAAAAACACTATTTCTGATTTTACTTTTGCATTCTATTTATTCTCAAGGATACTAAACAGCAAAACAATATGCGTTTCAGCAACAAATTGTGCTTGGCTGCTCCCATGGATGTAGTTCTGGAAAATAAAGAGATCAAACACATGAAATTACTTCAGTGGGACAAATCTCCAAACCTGCATTTGCATGTGAGCAGAAAATCCCCCCCCCAAAAAAAACCCCAGATCAGTTCTTTAGAAAGTGAAGCTGAGCTCAGAACAATTTGATGGCAGGTTCTGGCAATTAATGCTCTCAGCAGCAGCAACACCCCCCTCAAACTAACTTGAAAATTTCCCAGCAGAGGAGGGCCTGAAGCCAAGGGAAAACTAACTCACCATTTGACCTGTGTGTGGATTCTTATGAGCGTATGGTGGCCCTCTGATGTGATTCCACATCTGTCCTGATGTCATAGCCAGAACAAAGCACTAAAAAACCAGAGAGTGAATCAGCTGCCATGCGTGCGCCACCATCAAACCTACTAAGGGAACATAGCCTACATATGAACTAACCTCAAACAGGGCTTTTTTCACAATTTAAGTTATTTCAATTCTTACAATATATCTCAAAATTGGCATTTACAAACTATTCACATGTTAATTACACAACAGTATGATTGAATCAAGTATAATTTATATCCTATCAATAAAATAATCAATTTATTCTCAAAGGAACCAGAGATGTCTAAAATGTTGATTTCCCGATTTGCCCTTTTCCTGCAAAAAATAACTCCCAAATAGGAATGCAGAAAGCTTCTGTCCTCAAGTTCTCTCTGTTTAAAAAGTGGGGAAAGAATGTACAATGCAGCTTCTTCAGGATAGTTCATGCTATGTGGCTGAATAGATCAAGGAGTCAAAAGGGGTCTTTTAAATGTCAGATTGCTTACCAAAGCGGCAAAAGCCCAGCCTGTCTTGTTATAGAGGAAATCTAGGTTGCTTCTTCTTAAATAGACCAGGCCACCAATGACAGCCAGCAGCAGCCCCAGCATCAATGGTCCAGCATAGTTTGGTGGTCTTATTACTCGGATCTGTGACAAAGGCAGGCTGAAATGGTCATCTCGAATCTACGTAGCCTGAGAGTCATTATTTTCCTGCCATCAATGGCCTGGTTTATAGAAAGGGAACACATTGAATTCTTGAACATAGGGGCCCTCAGCCAGGTATAGCATGGGATGACTGATCCACAATATAAAGAGCATTTTAAAGCAAAGATTATGTCATGCCTTCTTTATTAATATGTGTCTTTGTACCTTTTGAGGGACAGGACAGAAATAATTAAAAGGAGTAATAAATGCTATAATTCCAACAATGAAAATAACTGCCACTTATTTCACTGCTCTCCTCATGTGATGATGGAGGAGAATCTGTACAAAAGCAGGTTTCCAGCAGTGTCTTCAGATCAATTTTCCAGCAAAGAAAAAGTTATATACTAAGAAAGGTAATAAAAATTTGAAAGTATTAGAAATGATCCACAGAGAAAAAATGCTAATTAACTTCTATAGTTAGATATTCAAGCCACTTTCATGTTTTAATTACTATTACAAAAAGTAACTTATTAAAATATATCCAAGCAATTTTACAAAAAAAAATTTCATTCAAAAAGCAAATATTCTAAGGAGCTTCAATTATACATCAGTGGGATGAACACCAAACTGCATCCCTGAACATTTTAGCACATTCCTGACTTGTCAGACAAATACTAAATCCATAATAAAAAGCTCATTTTTATAAAGCATTGTCATGATAGGTTTGACAGCAGCTGAGCACATCTGCAAAGTAGCAAACTCTAGAAGTGTTGCTTTTTAAAAATATTTGACCCCTCAACCACTTTACCTTTCCACTTTGGGAATTAAAAAATAATTATTTTCATGGTTTCAACTGGTTCATGCAAACTACATGGGTTCATGTATCCAGTTAGACCAGGGTCTTATTGAACACGTTTTATTGAATAAACTACAATAACTGAGTTTGCCCAACACGCAAAGATAAATTATGGTTTACAGTTTGTCCTAATTTGTCCAAATTGTGGTCCCAATATGCTAAGGCATAATGTGTTTTACTTATTTTTGTGGCATTGCACTGAATCCAGCAGATAAGATGGGAGTTGGTTCTACTTTCGACCAACTAATTGCCAGGACCCACATTAGAGGAGCAGACTGTTCAGTCTCCTTGCATAGCAGCCCTACTCTCTGAAGCTGAAGGAATATGCCCAGGAATATATGCCCCCCCCCCCCGCAACCATGGGATAAGNCCCCCCCCCCCCAGCAACCATGGGATAAGAAACCATCTCTTTGCAAGTCAGAGTTAAAAGCATCACATCAGAAGCAAAATCTGGTGTTTACTTACATTCACATCTGTTCGATCAGCCACCCAGCGGGCAAGCTGTTCAGCAGCAAAACCTCGCACTTGCAGCTCATAAGTGTCTCCTCTTTTTGGCTTCCCTTTTGGTGGGAAATTAATGAAGGTTGGAGCAGAATTCATGTTGAGCTTTATTTTTCAGCAAAATATACAAAAATATGTAGTTGACAACTTATTCTATAATGCCAAAGTTTAAATCCATGCTGTCAGAAGAACCCAGATTCTCAGCTGATGGGAGCAATGTTTAGTTTATAACTGATTAGCATGAGCTCCTCTGCCATTAGATTATGCAGGGAGTCCATTTAAACCTTTATCTTAGTGACCATTCAAAGTTACAACTGAAAAAACTGTCATGACGGGTCTTACAACCAAGGCAGCCCCCCCACCCCGTGGTCACGTGATCAAAATATGGGTACTTAGCCAGCAGCAGGTATGTGAGGCAGCTGCAGTGTCTTGTGATTTTTGACACTTCAGACAAGCAAAATCAACAGGGGAACCCAGATTCAATTAACTGTGGCTTTAAAAATTGGGCCTAACTCACTTAACACTTGGCCTGCTTAGCAACCGAAATTCCAGTCCCAACTGTGGCTGTGAGTGAAGAAATGCCTGTACAATGATGGGGAAAGCCTTTTGTCCACAGGAGCCTCCCAGCTACTCTAGACCAGCAATTCTCAACCTCGGCACGATGTATGTGCTGCAGGACTCTTCCCTTCAGCTCTTCAGAAGAAACCTTCTCCACTATGGCAACTTTTCAGATGCTTCAAGGGGAAGCCTGGGAGTTGCAATCCACACATCTTAAAGTTGCCAAGATGAAGAAACACTGAGGCAGACAAGCAACCTACAGCTCACATTCTTACAATCTTTACCGCCACTGGCCTTAGGACAACCCAAAATATTTTAAATGAAGAAAAACAATATTTAGGGACTTGAATCCAGATTGTTTTCTAAATATCTTAATATTTTTTTAGAATAAAAGCAATATTGTCTTTTACTATCCTTTGTCATACAAAAACCCCTATAAGCTCACTACTTTAAAGGCACCAGAAACTCCTCACCATCTGAAATACATCAGCACCTTCATCGAAATCCACCATGGCAAAAAAGATCCTGTTGGTAAATGCACTTGAGTATCGCCAGGAATTTGCCAGAATCTGGTACTCCTTATCAGCTTGTCTGTCAGAAATGAAAGGAGGCATCGATGAAGAAAGATCGGATTGGAAGAAAGTCAGCGCAGTCCCGGACACTGGCATCAGCATTAGCAATTGTCAGGAAGTGCATTGCTTGCCTCAACATCCAGAGCTTTGGATCCCCCAAAGCTTTAGATTAGCCCTTCCAAAATTTGCCACCAAATACACATAAGGAAATGTATAGAAATCCACGTAACTATACTTATTTGGTTCATATTTATATTTAATTTAAAACTGAATTTAATCAAATTTAGCTTTCTGCCAAAATACTCAAGGCCAAATGTGACTTTAGATTCTGTAAGGGTGGTTGGTACATTGCTGTTTGGTGAAGCTCAAAATTTGGCACCATTTAGATTTCACTAAAACAAAAGCAAGAGCTTCACTAAAGCTCTTGCAGCTCCTTATGTTGGATTCCTCAAGCCTGCGCCACATCTGTGAATATACTTGCACTCATGCACACAGGAGAACAAATGTGCTTCAGGCCTGAGATGCTAGAATTTCATTTCAGAATGGTGTGAAAAGAATTGCTATGGCCTTATGGCTGTTCATATCAAGATCAGTGATGGCTCCTGAATAGCTGTACCTTTGCTTCCCTGTTTAGTGTAAAGTCAACACATCCAGGTATAGTAATCTTGATTGCTAAGCCACCTTATAAATGCTACCATTGTTCCTTCATGACATAATTCCACCCAGAACCATTACATCAATTCACAGGCTGTAAGCTGCAACACCCTCAAAGATAATGGGTGGGTTTAAAATCCTCTCCTTTAAAAGTGGGATAAGGGAAGAATACGAGTCCGCTTGATTTGCATTCATGCCATCAAAGTTGTGTCTTTCCAAATAAAGAGATCCCATAAGCCCCAATCTGTACTCCTCTCCTTCGTCAGGGATCAGGTGTGTACACATGTGCAAGTAGCCCTTGACTTATAACCAGTGTAACATTACAAACAATGGTCACTTAATGACCAAACTTGGACCTGAAAATAACTTACTACAGTCCTCAAAGTTATGACGGTCACGCCATCCTCACAGCCATGTGACTGCACTTCAGGCTTAGCAACTAGATCCCATTTAGGACCACTTACACTGCCCCGCAGTCATGAGATTGCGTTTTGCGACAATTTTTGGGTGTTCTGGGGGGAAAATGACCATCAAATAAAATAGGTTGGTACTTGCAACCATGTGCTTTACAACCAGGGTGAGTCACTTAACAACCATTGCATAAATGATTGTAAAGCTGAGACTGGTCATGTGGTGATTTGACTTACAATCCAATGGTTTATATCAAAATTCTGTTCCCAACTTGGTTGGCCGTCTCCGATACTCTGTGTTCTTAACAGCAGACCAGTGGCTCATTCAAACTTGCTACCTTCAACAAAATAATCACTGGATCCTCTCTGAAGATCTGGATGTTCGTAAGTGATATGTTCTTTTCTACCCAAATAGCAGAACAGTTTTCACCAACTGATCAGTTAAACATGAACTAAACAGTAGGTTCTGGAATCATTTTATTTTGGGAATTTTAGGAACCTTATACAACTTGTTCAAAGAATTGCTGTTCTTATTTCAGGTTCAGCATAATATTCATCCCCATACATGAGTTCATTTTAAGAGGAATATTTCTAAATTACCATTTCACAAATGGCTATTTCATCAACTTCTAACAAGCATAATCCCAGCATAAAAATTCTTAAAATGCACTTATTACTTATACTTCTTCTGGTAATATGGTGATTTCTAAATAACTGAAATTCTTACTTGCACACAACACATTGTCTGTGAGGCTGAAGAGCAGTGAACATTATTATCACAGAGTAATTTCTTGGTGGTGCCTTTATCAGACGTCGAAATTTGTCCCCATTCAGTCGAATAACTGATCTTTTGCTGGTCCATTCAATCAACTGGCTTACTTTTTCAGAAAGCACCATCTAAGTTAGAAAGATATTCTGCAAGATTAAATTCATGCCATTTTTCAGGCACCTAAATGGTCATGCATCTTAAATGTTAATTCATTCCACCTAAATGCACATCAGGGCTTATCATGAGCAGTGCCACTCCCACTAATTTGCCATGATGTGGTAAATCCGTAATACCACAGGATTACACGATTCTCTCTCTTCACATGAAATTCCACAATTTCCACCTTTTTTCCTCTTTCATTCTCAAGTTCACCTGCAAGCAAATTCACATCCTTGGCAAGATTGAAAGAGATGCCCAACAACACACCTTAATTATTTTTGCATAATAAACCTATATGAAAAGCAAGAGTCTGCAAATTAAAAGAATAAACCCAGGCAAGAAACTGGGCGGGAGGGAGGAGTGTGAGTTCTAGTCCTGCCATAGGTATAGAAAAAAAAACATCTGGGTGACTTTGGAACAGTCCCTCTCTCTCAACCCAAGCCATCTTGCAGAGTTGTGGTGAAAATAAATGGGAAGAGAAGTATTAGCTACATTCAACGCATTGAGTTATTTATAAAAACAATAAAGTTTTAATTGTATTCATCGCATTGTTTATAATAAAGACAGAATTAAAAAGAAAACATGTTGTGTAACCATGCTGTGGCATTTGTGCATTGCTTTTCCTATTCTGGCATACCATCCATCCATCCTCCTTTTTCCTCATCAACCACCCTCTGAATTGGATTAGGCTGAGACCAACACCAAGGTTGCCATTAGTTTACTCAGCAATGGATGCCAAATACGCATTGTGCAAACACTTGTCCCAAAGGTGCTTTTTCAAGAGGCAACTGGACTGAGTAGCACTCCTGGTTCCTGCAGCCTGCCATTTTTCTCTGAAAATCCGTTCATACTCCCACAACATTTGAAGGATGTTCATCCCACATTGTACGGCTAAAAATCTGTAGAGATTCTCAGTCCCCCCAGATCCTGGTTGTCTCAAAGGTGCTTTTTTTTTTTCAGGAGGCAAGTAGACTTTCTGTTTTTTTCTTTGAAGTTGTTTCACTCCTGATCCAAGAAGCTTCTTCAGCTCTGACTGGATGGTGGGGAAGGGAAAGATTTATATTCCTTGCAGATAACTGGTCATTTTAGATCTAGCATCCTTTTAGAGGGCTGTTGAGGACACTTGGAGTCTACCTGTAACCTCAGGTTCACCTGAGTAGTGCTCTTGGTTCCTGTAGCCTGCAATTTTTCCTCTGGGAATCCATTCCTACTCTGACACCATTCAAGTGTTTCAATGACCCTCTGAAAGGGATGCAAATGACCAGCTGCCTGCAAGGAATATCTTCCCTTCCCCACCCTCCAGTCAGAGCTGAAGAAGCTTCTTGGATGAGAAGTGAAACATCTTCAAAGGAAAAGAAGGAAGTCCAGTGGCCTCTTGGGGGGGGGGGAAGCACCTTTGGGACAACTGGGACGGGGATGCCTGAGAATCTCCACAGACTTAGAGCCACGTCTTCCCTCTCTGCCCTTTCAGCATCTCTGCCATGTTCAGGATAAGGTTCATTTAATGACAATGACACTATAGTGCCCATTGGAGGCGGAGGCTCTTTGAGAGCTGCATGCAAGGGAATTGCATCTTCAGGTGGGCCGATTAGCGTCCATTCAAAGGGAGAATAAACCTGTTCCAAGCCAGGCCGGGCCAAGGCAGAAAAGACCAGGGCTCGCCAACCGTGGCCCCTTGAAGCCTGGAGGACTTCAGCTGGCTGGGGAATTCTGGGAGTTGGAGTTCCCCGGGCTTCAAGGGGCCACGGTTGGCGAGCCCTGGTCTGCAGGGCCCAGGCAGAGAAAAGGCCCGGAGCTCCCTTTCCCCAGCATTCTGGGCCGAACTCCGCCCGGGAGACGGACGAGGTTCCCCTGGGAAGCTCAGCCGCGGCTGCCAGGCGGAGGGACGCCCATCGGGGGGCGGGGGGGACGGGACTTTCCCTGACGACTATCGGGCTGCGGGCCGGCTTCCCTTCCGACAAGGCGGCAGCGGAGGCCCACGGCCGGAGGGAAGGCCCGCACAGGCGCCGGCCCCTCTCCTCGGCCAGGCTGCTCGGAGCGCTTCTTGCCGCGGGGACGGGACGGCCGGATCTGACGCGAAGGCCGCCAGGCGCCGCTTCAGGGGGCGGGAGGAGTGGGGTGAGGAGTGAGGAGTGGCGAAGGGCCTCCACTCACTCCCCCCCGCCTTCCGCCGAGGCCCTTCGCGCCTCAGCCCAGCTGGGCATCGTTGCGCATGCTCAGAAGGCCTCTCCACCCAGGGCCCGAGGGGCGCTGCACCGGTGGGTGCGCGACTGGATGACCTCGGGTTACTCCCCGACCCCCTCGCCCGTGGCTGCCGCGCCGCTCACCTCTTTTTTCTTCTGCCCCTCCACTCCGGAGCCACCCCAGCCAACCAGCAGGCCCAGCCCACCCAGCATCAAGGCCCGCAAAAGCAGCAGTCGCGGCGCCGCCATAGCCGCCAGAACCGGGGGGAGAGAGAGAGAGAGAGAGAGCGACGGCCGACACCGGCAGCCCGGTCCCATTGGTCAGACGGGAAGTCGGGCGAGCTTCTGATTGGTCGAGCTGCCATTCCGCCGCCACCATTGGTCCGTGACGCTTCCGGTTTTGGTCAGCTTCCTACCTTTCCCCTTTCGGGTGCAACAAGGCGCTCTGCAACGAATGAGAAGCGGGCGATCTGGTACGATGTGATTGGAGGAGCTACCGTCCAAATCGCTCTGGCCCCGCCTACAGCTCTTGCGGGGGCGGGAGGAGTGATGCGGATCCGAATGGGGGGGGGGGATGCAAATACAGGTAGTCCTCGACTTACGACACATCTGAGTCCAACATATTTCTGTTGCGAAGTGAAACATTTAGGATAACTTTCGGACCTATTGTCTCAGATCTTGCTTTTCTTTCGTTGCTATCACTTCAGACTCAGTAAAAGTACCTTTTCTCTACAAACATGGAGTTGGGGGGGGTTCTTTCTTGGGTTTTGAATGGAGGCCCGAGTGATAGAATTTCCGAGGCAGGAAGTTTCCTCCCTTAATCATAATTGTACACAATGTGTATTTGTATGTTGTTGGTTCCTTTAGCTGATGAGACCCTTTTCATGAAGAACTTCAACAAACCTTCCTTGAACCGCCTCTCCTGTCTGATTCTGATTCGCATCTGCACCAGCTAAACCTGATTTGCAGGTTTAGAAAGCATAGAATGAAGAATGAACAATGTATATACAACTAAAAACTCTCGTTCCCGTAATTTTTATTTGGGTAAACCGTGCAATATAGCAAGATAATAGTTTTTGAACCAAGGTAACTCAAGTTACACAATGCATGGGCTAAGTTACACAATGCATCCAAAATCTGGAACCCATGGATCCCAAAGGAGTGAAATTTGGCCAATTCTATAAAATGCTTTATGACCTACAAATTATAATAAAACAGTTGTATTATATGATAGAAAAGCCATAAAACATTTGTGTTTCCAAGCAGTCACCATGTCTTTCTTCCCCACTTGGAACGGAACCCAGAAAGATATTTCTTCCAGCAAAACAACTTTCCCTGCTTTGCTACTATTTGGGAAGATTCATTTATTTTTCCTGGTCGTTAATTGCCAGAGGAATGTGAGCAGAACCGAAGTCATGTTGGATGACCCACTGAATTAAATAAGGAAGTGTGTCTCAAACTCGGTAGCTCTGCTAAATAAGAAAGTGTTCCAGTTTGTGCACACTCATTGTGCCACATAGAGAAAAAATCATAGATAAGGCGTAGAACAATGGGGAATCGTAATAAAGTGCTGCGATGTCAGAAACTGCATAACTACTTTTGCTGAATAGAGAGCCAGCAAAAACCTTCGAAATATATGTGTTAATTTTGAAAAACAGAAAATGGTGAGCCAAGCCCTCGTACGAGGGGGCGGACAGGGTATAAAAATGTTTGCCTGAATTTTGCTCTGGGTTCCTTCAATGCCTGAGGGAACCCATCTCTGCAGACACGTGAATAAAACCTTGTTTTCCTTGGCGTCAACGAATCTTTTGGTGTTTTTTTTATCTGCTTCCATCTCACAATTTGGCGCCAACGTGGGGCCGATGGATTTTGACTGGAGAAAAGGGACTGGGTAAGTGTTGGCGCCACTGCCTCCATTGTAGAGGGGCCCCTCCCTTGTCTCAGTTGGATCCCGGGGTACTGCACTCAGCAGACGATCCTTGGAAACAAAGAGAGAGAGAAGCCGGCCTTACGCTCTGGGAGTGTCGTTGATCACCTGAAGTGGGGGACGCCCACCCTTCTTTCATCTCTGAGGGAGACCAGGGGTGTATCAGGTGATTGTGTTGCCTTTTGGGATAAGAGAAGGGATATACTGTCCTTAAATCTTGGAATCCAGCGACTGCTGGAGGACAGTGTAAATCCCTGTGTTGGGAATCCTCTGGGAGATTGTTGGTGGCAATCGTGAGAATGGAAAGGACAAAGCAAGTGTGAGACGTCCAAGAGGGAACGGGATTGAGATTAGAAAGGACCCGAGAAGGCTGAGTTCCGGACTGACTCCCATTGCAGTCAATCTACTACAACAATGGTCGGATGCGAGAACTTACACTCGGACGTCTAGAGAGAAAGAAAATGATCTACCTATGCCAATATAGGGGCCGAAGTATCCCCTAGTAGAGCCCTGAGTTCTCCTAGCCATGGGATCCCGAAGGAATACCAGGCAACACTTTGTGGCATAACTCAGTTGAAAGAGTATATAGTGAAATCACCGATGAAGGAGCAAATACCTATGTGGAGGTATGTATCTCATGCTCACTTGAAGTTCCAGTTCTACCAGAAAACAGAAGTAGGACAGTTTGTCAGCCAAGAGTGGAGGGAAAGCGAAACTGAGCCTGGATGGAGTCCACCGGCATTGCTGCCGGCCAAGTCCTGGCACCACGCCCCGTGCCAGCTCCAGTTGCCCAGCTCTGCACCTCCACCTTGGTCCATATCCAGGACTCAGAGGGAACTGGCTCAATTAAAAAAGGACCTAGAGAATTTGCCTCTAGGAGGAAGGTCGGCCAACCCGTGTCGGCCTTTCCCAGTCAGAGAGTCCCAAATGCATGAAGCCGCAGGGGAATCCAGTCACTGTTTTCGTTGGCTGTCCCATAAAAATCTGCTGAGTTACGGGATCTGAAAAAAAGCACCCTTCCGAAAACTCCATTGGATATGCTCATGAAGTGGCGGAACAGTTGGAATTGTTTCTGGGGTTCCAATGAATACACATACCAGAACTGATGGTATATTCTTGGACACGTTTCCACCCCCGCAAGAGTGGAGGGTAGCAATGGCTGCCTGGGATAGGGAGACAATGTCAGGCAACAGGGAGCAGTGGCTTGCAGACACAAAAGTTCCCATAAGCCGATCCAAATTGGAAGATCAATAATAACCTCATAGGAGCACAGTTGAAGATATAACACATTGATCATTGAAGGAATTAAATTGCATCCCTCATGGGAATAGAAACTTGGGGGGACCATAGCATTTGAAATACCACAAGGAAGGATGAGTCCCGGGATTTGCTGTGCTTCAGCGTGTATACTTGCCTTTGTCGATGGCTGTATCCGTCGTTAACCAAGTACTGCGGAGTGGAGCCAGAAACCCCTGCCTGTTCGTAGACTCTTCCTGGAAGATCGCATAATTCGTCACAAGCATGGCCAGATATCCAGAAAAAACCAGAAGGACAGAGGATGGACTTATTTGGGCATGACAGATTTGATGAGGGCAGCCCAACAAGTTTTTGTGAACGAGACTCAGTTAAACAAACAGACAGTCTCAGGTGATGGTTAGCTGCCGTGCAAACGGGCAGCCAAGAATGAAGTTAGGAAAAAACAGGGAGACCCAGATGTCAGATCCGGAGGCCAAAAGGTGGAGAGATGAAAGATCTCCCAGCATGGAGTTGAAGACCCCCGGTTAGGCGAGGAGTCGTTCCAGCGGCCGTCCCAGAGTAGAAACTTGCTTCAGATGCGCGAAAGAGGGATCATTTGGCGTGAATGTCCCAAAACCCAGAGGAATGAAGCTAATCCTATACGATTAGGGAAAGTTCGGCTCCCCAAGAGTGACCCGCGGGGAGCCATTGGTAAAGTGTAGCTGGTTCCTGACCATGCAGAACAGCTGTTCCTGATCGATCACCAGCGCAAGGCCGGACATCTGTATGCAATCCGGTATGAGGGAAGCATGCAGGTCAAACAGACTTTAAAGGTGGTTGGGGTGGTGGGAAATCCCAAGAGGTCAAGATTTGGAGAGTGAAGATTGGAATGAATGATGTGTTACGAAACAAATATTGTAGTACTTCCGGATTCAGGGAGTTGAACTTGCTTAGGAAGGACTTGTTGTGGATGTTTTGAATAGAATTGTGGGATAGAAGGAAGGAAGTTCGGCATTGGTATGCTAACAACGGAAGAATGAGGAAGAAGATATCATCAAGAGTGTGGGCAGGCAGGTGAAGGGGTTAGTAGATGCAATTACAGCCCATTCAGATCAAGATCAACCAGGATAACTTAACTGTGACTCCACAATATACTCTGAGTAAGAGAGGTAGGAAGGTTGAAACCAGTGATTGAACAGATTATTGAAACAGGGGACTGTTGGAACCTACTATGTCAATTCACCGGTTTTAGCATAATAAAAGAAGGATGGGAAGTATAGATTGGTTAAATGATTGAGGAGGGTCATATGAGATAGTGGTTCCTAGATTCCCAGTGATTCCTGTCCCTATACCATCTTGGGGCGGATTCCCCCCCAAAGACAAATGGTTTACTGTTGATAGATCTGAAGGATGCCTTTTAGGCATGCCCTTTGGAGGGAGAGGAGGAGAGACTTTCTTTGGCCTTTGAATGGAATGATCCTGAGAGTGGAAGGAAACAGCAGTTGAGTGACAGGCGTTGGACCCTAATTCAGCACGGGGATGACTTGTTAACTGGGGAGAAAGAGAAGGAAGTGAGAGCGGCTTCTGTGATCTGTTGAATTGCTGAAGGAGCAGGGGCTGAAAGTCTCAAAAGAGAAGCTTCTATGTTGTTGAAAAAAAAAGAATGTGAGCCAAGCCCTGTCGGAGGAGGCGGACAAGCTGTAGGTTAAAAATGCTCTGGGTTCCTTCAATGCCTGAGGGGACCCGTCTCTGCAGACACGTGAATAAAACCTTGCTTTCCTTGGATCAAGGAATCTTTTGGTGGTTTTTTATCTGCTTTCCACCTCACAGGAAGAAGCGGATTCCTGGTCTTTTCTACTTTGGGTTGTCAGTTCTGTTAGGGATTGAAAGGAGGGCCAGAGACAGGGTGGAAACAAAGGTGCTTTTGACATAAACGTGTGGGTGGGTGTATGTATATATGGATATGTGTGAATAGACGTGTATATATCGACATTATCTATCCACCTTGCAATACAGGAATCACATTTGCTAAATGAACGAATGCTGCAGAAACCAAGGCAGAATAAAAAGTCTCTCTCTCAGGAGATGCTTTTGGGGAGAGAAGCCCCCCCTCAGGTCTGGGGGAGGGGGCGTCCAAGGAAGAGGGGAGGCCCCTCCGCCTGACCCTGCCGGGGAGCCCCACTTCTCTTCCTGGAAGCGTTCACATCGCGCTTTTCTGCAAAATAAATTCTCTTTCGGCGGGCGAGGCTTCCTTCCCCCTGCAGACTCAGACTGAGCGGGGAGGGGGGCGCGGGGAGGCTACTCTGCATGCAGATCGCGGTGTGGTTGGGCCAGAGCAAGCGCGCCTAGCGGGAGAGGACCTCAGCCGCCTTCCCCGGGCTCGCCCTTCTCTTTCCTTCCCATTTGCTGCAGGGTTTAAATATTTGCAAAACCGACTCCCCCCCAAAAAAAAGAAAGAAAAGAAAAAAGCGAAGTCTGTCAGAAGTGGGATTCGAACCCACGCCTCCATTCGGAGACCAGAAACCCCGCCCTCCGGGAAGGCTCTTCGCCTTGAGTCTGGCGCCTTAGACCACTCGGCCATCCTGACAGGACGGAAAAAAACGTGCTCACGGAGGCCTTTCAAGACTCCGCCACACCGACTTGGCGGAAGGACGCCACCGCACTGAAACACGCGGAACTCTCCTGAGCCGAGCTCGGCAGACGGAACTGAAACGTGCCCCGGTCGGAGCCCCTTCACTCTCTCCCGTTTGCGATTGCGGCGCCCCGCTCCCCCCCCTCTTTCTAACCCCAAAACTACATGTCCCGTGATGCAATGGTCCTGGGCCTGCGCAGAAACGTGACGTCCAAGCCAGCGGCCATTTTGTTCTCCTCTTGCCCGGCGAGGTGAGAGGAGAAGCGGGTCGGCTTCGCGGGGAGACGCGGTGCGATGTTCCCTCTGGCGCGGAGAGCTTTGGGCCTTTCGGGTGAGTCTGCTGCCACCGGAGCCGCCCCGGGGGGCGGGGGTCTCCTCAAGGGGGAACCACAGGCGGTCCTCGACCTTTAGTGACCGCTGGAAGCCTCGAGGCCGCGGAGAAAGAGGACTGAAGGGAGGGCCGTTTTTCCCACCGGACGACCATTACCGCATTCCCTAGGGTCACGTGGTCAAACGCCAACCGCTTGGCAACCGGGCGCATATTTATGACGGCGGCAGCGTCCCAAGATCATGTGGTCCCCGTTGCGACCGGACAAGCAAAGTCAAGGGGCGGATTCGTTTAACGACCGTGCGACTAATTTAAGAACTGCGGGGATTCGCTTAACAATCGGGGCAACAAAAACGGGGCAAAACGCCCTTCACAAATGTCTCACTGAGCGACAAAAACCTTCGGCCCGGGTTTGGTCGTAACTCGGGGACGACCTCCCGTCGCCTGGTCCGCAGCCTGCCGGGCATTCGACCGGCCCTTGCAGCGGGGGCAAAGGGGAGCCTTCCCTCCCTTCTGTGGCCCGGCCTCGTCCGGAGCTCAGCTGCCCTGGGGAGCCTCTGCTGCCCCCCAGGAGGAACTCTCTGTGGTCTCCCCGCCCTCCCCGGGAGAGGACGGTACTTTTCCGCTTCTGTGGACTCCGGGCTCACAAAACGATCCCAACAGGACCAGCCGGAGATAAAAGACGCCCAGCGAGGCGGGTGCAGGTGGGGGGTGGCCGAGCGCCAGGGAGGAGCCCCTTTCCTGGCTCTTCCATGCCCGGCCGAGGGGCTCCAGCTTGGCCACGGGGAGCTGCTCCCACAGGGGACAGGGCTGGCATGCTTCAGGGGTCCAGACGGATGGCACCATCGACCGCAAGGAGCCAAGCATGCACTCAGCCTGCAAGATCAAACCAGCCCTGAGGTGCCCTGGGAGATGGGCAGTCCCTCTGCTAGCCAGGCCCGACACCATGGGGAGCTTTACAGCTGGCAGAAGCAATCGCCTCCCCGTGGCTCGCAGGGCACAAAACTAACGCCTGCCCATTAATGCCCATGCCACTGGATTTTGGCCCACCTGAAACATGAGTGGCCTTTAAGGGCAACCCCAGGAAGAGCCTGTTGCTGTAGTCAAGCTGCGAGGTAACTAGGCCCTGAGTGAGTGTCTGAAAGCAGCCTCTCCTCTATCTAGGAGAAGATGCAACTGGTCCTGCAGATGTTGTTGGGCGAAGGTTGTCCTGGCCACAACTCACCTGTTTTTCATGCAGGAGCTGCCAATCCAGGAAGATACACACATTCTTCCACTCCCCACTCCCCCCCCCCCCTTACTTTANCCCCCCCCCCCGTTACTTTACAACTTCGAAAGGAGATGTATTTCCCATCCAAGGTCAGAGGTGGAATCTCCCCAGGTCTGGACCTTCAGGTCACTGGTGCTTCAGCCTGCAGATATTCCATGTTGGGCCTTCACCAAAGCTAAGTCCATTGCATGGTGCAAAATGGCGCAGAGGTGTCAGGACCAATTGCAGGTTGTGTTTACTTCGCCTGCTCACTTCAAGAAGATCTTGGCACCCCATCCTCCTTCCCTTGCACCTGCTGTTTATGAAGCAGTCCATGCCCCAAATGGGTGCCAGGCTGAGGCTTAGAAGCTGGACGAAGTCTTTCCTCCTAGAATTGCTGACCACAAAAATCAGGCATTTATTTTCTTCAAGAAAACACTGGTTTTCCACTAAAATGTTCAATAAAAATAGGTTTGCATAATTATGTGTGTAAAGGGTTCATGCACAAATACTGTGAAGGCACCAGTCACAGTAAGTCATCTAACCTTAGGTCTGGTTATAAATGTTGAACTCAGCTTCCAAATTAGAAAATATAAAAAGCAGCCAACCTCAGTTAAAAAATGCCAGAGAAGGAGGACAATAGCTCAGTCCCTGCATGATTGCCATTAATTGAATTTCAGAGCTGTGTATATTCTGCACCAAAAGCAGGATAACAATAATATGTGCTTTATGTCAGTATTCTTGGTTGATTGGTTGACTGGCTTTTCAACTGAGAGAGCTTTGTATTCCAGCCCGTGGCATTCAGCATACGGTGACGAGACAGGCTCACCGCAAACTTGAACCTGATTTCCATGAAAAGTACGGCAACCTCATTTTCCTTTCTGGGGTGGCATTTGGCATTGGCACTTGGACCTATGTAAGTACTTGGCAGACTTCACAGCAGCCAGGGCAGTAGTAGGAACTCTAGCCTTCATTCAGCTGCTGGGTTTGCCTGTTAAAGCGGGATTGATTGTGTCAGTCCAAGCACTTGGGCTGTGGGTAAATGTTGTGTGAAGAGAATGGCTGCTATGATTATGGTTTTATTTCTGATCACTCTTACAGGCTTGCCTTCAGCTTCCACTTGCATGGAATTTCTCTCCCGTTGGCCGACTTACTCCAAAAGAATGGAGAGACTAGAAGTGACTTTGTGACTTGTCCTCTGGGAATGGGGAAGTAATCCGAACTGTATTTGTGCCACCCTTATGCGGCACTCTTCTGTATTTCTTGTGATATAATAAAAATTTTGAAAATAAATAATTTGGAATCATAATGTTGTACATACTCTTGTAATGCAGAACTGGTTGTCAAGTAAGTTGGTTTTTATCAGGATGTTACATGTGCAGGCATTATGCAGACATCTGTGATGGAATGTAGTTCAGATTCCCAGGAAGGAAGGGAGTGCATTCCAGAGGAGCAAGAAACATCTCAGTTCAGATAGATTGTGAGAGAGAAAAAGGGTGAAAACAGCCCTTCCTTAATAGTTCTGAGAGTACATGCTTTATGGGGGTGGTAGCATGCTTTAGTTTGCCATATTTTTGAGGTAAGAACAATAAAAAAAAATGGAAGAATCACAGTGTATTTTTAGTTTTTGGAACCTGACATTTCCCAAAAGACTGAAAGCAGACCTAAGAAAAGATTACAAATGCGTTTTGATTAGGGCAATTAATTCCACAAAATGTTCATGCTATTTAGATTTTACGCTATTTGGATTTGAAGTAATATATTTATTGAAAATAAGATAATGGTTTCAGCTTGATGGAAATAGACAATTAAAGCTTTAACAATACATTTTTATTTTAACAAAATACTGTATTACAGTAAAAGAGGGTAGCCCATATCCAAAGCATATCTTTTTTCCTGTGTTCTCAGAACGAGCCTTGTCTTTGCTGGGCCTTCCGCACGTAGAACTTTTTGCACAAACAACTGCAGGTGCTTGTCTCAACTGCCCACTCTGCTAGCCTTGCACTAACTGAATTTTGATTTGAGCGTGACCTGGTATCAATTTACAAATTGCACTAAATCGAAGTTTGCATTTATACTAATTGTGACCTACTTGAACTGCTAGGAACAGAGCAAAAATAATTGAGAAATATATGGAATTGGGCCAATTGGAAGAATGAAAAAGGGATAATTGGTGCAATCATGCAGGAAAGGAGGCTGTGAGTGAGGCTGATACGAGATTGAAGCTACCTTAACCAAAAGAAGAAGCAAACATAAGCAGAGAGGACAAAATGCCAGCAGTTTGTCTGAAAGGATCCCTTTGGGAAGGTAGATAAGAACGAAACAAGTCATCAAAGGAAAAACAAATCACTTGAACCAGTCAAAGTAAATTGGGCCTCATGGGGGGGGGGGGGGNNGGGGGGGGGGGGGGGGGGGGAATCCAATCCCAGCTATTCAACAAAGCAAACACCTAGGGATAAAAAGGGGTCCTAAAGTCCACCCCTTCCTGAATTGTTTTTTAATCCAGACTTGGTTGTTTGACATGATTTGTAAAGATGAGTATACGTGTGAGAACAAATGTACATTATGAGTAAAATTTCGGTGTTAACTTTTAATTCACTGGTCCCTTGTATACCAAAGAACCTGGGATGTCTCCGTGTTCAGTTGGAATTGATTTGTGCCTCTCCCCAATTATTTCTTGGTTGTTGACCAGGACTGGCTCTTCTAGCCACATCTATCTGGGAAGCCTAGTTGGAAAACAAGGTGGGGGTTCTTGCTAAATCTGCCTCAGCTGACTAAGCAACCATGAGCTGAACCTGGAAGCCGTGTAATAGTATCTGCTCGTTTATGTCCTGCCACGTTTTGCAAGTGGCTGGTTCACTACAACTATAAACCCCAATAATAAAATTTTGATAAAATTCAAATTAAGTTAGAATAAAATTAAAAATACATAATGAAATGTACTTAGTGATACTGAGTTTTTCAGGAAGATTATTAAGCAATTAAGAGAGCTTACATACTGGAAAAAAATTCCTTGTGTGTCTAATCACACTTGGCCAATAAAGAATTTTGTTCTAATTCTATTAATAATTCTATTATTCTATATTATTCTAATTCTTATTAATTCTATATTCTAATTCTATTCTTTTTTATTCATTCTGATTCTACTATTCTATTTCTACTATTCTCTTCTGTTCTGCAATTTCACCTCTAGGGGGGACTCGGGCCATTGCAAAAAAAACAAAATGCTGCCACCACACTTTCCATTCTCTTGCCATTTCTCAGAAATGGGATAGTGCTGAAAATTTCAATGGGAGGGAGGGAGGAGTAAAGAGGTCAAATCACACTGGATGAAGCAGCCACGAAAGTGCCCATGTGCCAGTCATACTAAAACCAGCATTTTGAATGATGGCTGATATCTCTTGGCAACAGTGGAGGGCTTGGAGAATTGGTGGCAATGGGGCTTAATGTCCAGTCCTTCCACAACACAGCTTGCTTTGTTTGTTTGATTTATTTATTTATTGAATTTATGTTGCCGCCTATTTGCCCATGGCAGCACGGCTTACAGAATGTAAAACCATATTTAAAGCAAAAAAACAATAAAAACTAACAAAAAGAATCAAATTAATAAAGTACAATAGAATAAAATCCAGAAAAAAATAATCATCCCCCTGCCCTGATGACAGCAGACCCCACGAGCCGTTTGATGGGCTCCATCCCGCTCTGGGTTCCCCAGGCCCAGAGTTGGGGCTGTTCTAATTTTGGGGGGAACCAGGTTGCAAAGAGAGGGAGCCACCACAGAGAAGGCCCTGCTGGGTCCCACCAGGCGTATCTCCCTCAGAGATAGGACCTGCAGCATTCCCTGCCTCCCCACTCTGATAGGTCAGGTGGATGCAAGACACGTTCTCTCAGATAACCCAGTATCAAGCCATGAAGGGCTTTAAAGGTGACAACCAGTGCCTTGAATTGCACCCGGAAGCAAATCAGCAACCAATGCAGCTCCTGCAGGAGAGGTGACATGTGCACATCAGGGTCTGCACAAAACCATGTGGGCTGCTGCAATTTGAAATAACTGAAGCTTCCAGATGTTCTTCAAGGGCATGTAGAGGGCATGAGTGACTGAGTAGGGCTCACTGATCCAGAAAAGGGCATAACTGGTGCACAACTCGCAGTTACGCAAAGGCCCTCCTGGCCATGACCGCCACCTGCTCTTCAACCCTAGACCCTAGATTACGCACAGGATCTGTTTGGGATAGCGCCACCCCATCCAAGACCAAAGATGGCAATTCTCCCTGAGCCAACGAACCCCAAATCCAGAGCCACTCGGTCTTGCAAGAGTTTAGTTTCAACCCGTTGCTCCCCATCCCCATCACAGACCATTAGAGGCAGTTCCAGTTGTTAAGGCACCCAGTGTCAGGCCTGTCTCAGCTTGGATGCTCAGGAAAGAAAGACCCTCCACTCCATTTGTAGGGAAAGGTACAACTTTTACAGAAGCCAAGTGATTACAGCGTAGCAAAGCCAGATCTGAATATACCTATGTAAACCCATTGCTTTTTCCTTCTCCTGCCTCTCCCCATCCCCCTTGGTACTTTTGTAAATGTCCAATGGGGTTCAAACTAGGTGTTTTGGTAACAGTCCTAAAGTTTGGCACCTCTTTGGTGGGTGTCATGCCCCCAGATATAATTTGTGTACATAAAGCAGTGGTGGGGTTCCAATTTGTTTACTACCGGTTCTGTGGCCGTGGCTTGGTGGGCGTTGCCGGGGAAGGTTACTGTATAATCTCCAGTCAGGGTTGGAATTTGCCGGTTCTCTGAATAATTCAACCGGTTCTCCAGAACTGGTCAGAACCTGCTGAATATGAATCAAAACCTCTGATATATATAAGTACTGTTGTTCTCTGGCCCCATCTTGTAGCTGGGGCCAAATACTTATCGGTATTGTTTGGAAGCCAACTAGCACTTTAAGGGTCATCTACCCATAAACCTTCACTCCCCAAATAAGTGCATCCTGGGAAGCCAGACTCCATTTCCTTTAGCTTTCAGAAGGAAACTGAAGCCCCAGGAAGAATCCAGCCTAATCTATGGCCCATGCTCATCTGAGGACAAAGATCCGCTTCCCATACATACAGCATCACTAATGAGATTTAGATTTATCTGTCTTTGTTAAATTGTTATGCTCACCAGCAACTCAATACTGCTTATTTTGTTGTTTTTTAAGTCGTGTTTTTATTTATATATGAACATTTTGAATAGAGTGTATTGTCCAGGCATGCCATTTTACAAAAGAAAAGAAAAATAACATATATACTGATAACAATAGTAGTACAACAGAATAATTCTAGCCATATTTATCATTATGTTAGCTTATTTATAATCCTATTGATATTAGCATACAGTTCTAAACAACATTCTACCTCTTATTTTTAACCAGTGATAAAACCTATTCCACGTTAAATAATACTCTGTATCTCCGTTATCTTTTATTTTCAATGTTAATCTATCCATCTCTGCATAATCCAGTATTTTCCAAATTACATTTTTATCTGATGGAGTGTTCTCATTTTTCCAATATTGTGCAAATACAATTCTCGCTGCAACACTGCGTATTTGGGTTCTTACTGTATGTATTTCTCCCAGTTTTACCATCTTGTTCCTTTAATAAAGCATCCAGATCTATGCATGTGACCTTTTTTATTGGAGGATAGGTGGCTTTAGCTGCATGTGAAGCTGTTCAGAGAGTAACTTGTAGTGAGGACAGAACAGTGAGCATACGCATTATGTTCTCACACTTGGGTCCTTGGATCTGCCAGGCTCTTTTCCAGGTTGGCACCTTTGGTCCCCATCATCCCTCCTCCTTCTATCCCCTTACTCTGCCCCCGCTCTTTATATCAGGATGCCATTGAAGCAAAGCAGGGCTGAAGGGAAGCAACTAGATACCGGGAGGCAGTGCATTCTAGTCCTTAGGTAAGAAACATGGATGGTGATCTCAGGCCAGCCACTCTCAGTCCAACCTACTCAGGGTTGTTGTTGTGGGAAAAATAGGAGGAAGGAGTATTATGTTCACAACCCTGAGTTATTCATAAAAAATAAAAAGGTGGGATAAATGGATCTTCCAATGTGCCATTGTTGCTACTTTGCCATATTTTTTTGCCTGTGATCAACCTGTGCTATTTTCTTGCAGCAACTAACCAGCTGGTCCACTGTTTCCTCAGCTTTTCAGAGGCAGCATTTGTTCTCTGTTGCTTTCTGAGATCAGTAGTCAGATAACACTGGGAAGAAGGGCAATATTTGGCATGAATAACATCTGGAAGAGTAACGACATCAATCTCACAACCAAATGCTAAGATTAGTTAATTCAGATTAGTTTTTCAAATTGCTATTTACGGTTTCATATCATACACTGTATCATGTCATGCTGGGAGTGATCAGCAGAAAAAGGAGAAGAGGTCACCTTAGTACCCGCTGGCTGGACACTATAAAGGAGGACACTGGGGTGACCATGACGGATCTGAAAGAGACATTGCAAGACAGAGAGGCCTAGAGAGTGCTGATCCATTGAGTGACCAAGAGTCAGACATGGCCCGAGGATGCTGCCCTCTCAATTTTGGCTCCATATGCCTTTGTTCTTAAGGTTTACTCAAGTGCAGGCAGAATTGCCTTCTAACAGAGTTGGAAGTCTTCTAGTGCCCAGCCCCTTGCTCAAGCGGGAGACTCTATCCCATTCCAGACAAGTCCAGTCAGACAAGTCCAGTCAGAAGAACTGGAAGGGACCTTGGAGGTCTTCTTGTCCAGCCCATGCTCAAACAGGAGAGCCTACACCATTTCAGATAAATGACTGTCTTGTTTGTCTTAAAAACTTCCAGTGATGAAGCAGCCACTTTTTTTTTCTTTTTTTGTAAAGAAATGGTAAAGTTTTATTAGAAAGGGCAAAATGACATCAAAAACCATCACATACATACACAGCTTCTGATGGCAAACTGTTCCATTGGTTAATTGTCCTCGTGTCTGGAAGTTTCTCCTTAATTCCAGGTTGTTTCTCTCCTGGATTAGTTTCCATCCATTGCTTCCTCTAGCCCTCTGGTGCGTTGGGAGAATAATTTGACCCCCACTCTTTTGTGGCAGCCCCTCAAATACGAGAATACTGCTGTCATGTCCCCCACTAATTCTTCTTTTCTCTAGACTGGCCAAACCCAAATGCTGCAGCCATTCCTCATATGTTTTAGTCTCCAAGCCTTGGATCATCTTAGTTGTTGTTCTCTGAATTTTTTCTTCTCTTTCCAATGTCTCAACATCTTTTTTGTAGTGTGGTGACCAAATCTGGATGCAGCATTCCAGGTGTGGCCTTATTAGAGTTATGTGATTTTGATTCTATGCCTTTTTATACAACCCAGGATTGTATTAGCCTTTTTGGCTGCTGCCGCACACGGCTGGCTCAGATTCAAATGATCCTCCTAGGACTCCAAGGTCCCTCTCGCAGTTCTTGTTTTTGAGCCAAGTCTTGCCGAATCTGTCCTGATACCATTCATTTTTCCTGCCTGAATGTAACATTTTGCTTTTCTCCACATTAAAATTCATTTTGTTGGATAGGGCCCACTGCTCAAGGCTGAACCAGCTCCTCCGGCGCTTTTATTTCTTATGATTAAAACACGCCTCCTGCCAAAACCTCCAGCGAGTCCAGGCAGGTGCTCCCCCCCCCCCTTCTCCAACCTTGGCCCCTTGAAGCCTGGAAAACACTCCCAGAATTCCCAGGCAGCAAAGCTTGTGCCAGGTTGGAGACTTCCGCTTTGCAGGTCGCTCCTGCCGTTGAGCCCAGAGCCTGGGGCCGACCTTGGTGTATCACGTGAGGTCAGCCCGTCGCCATGACGACCACTTCCCTTGCAGGGGTTCCTGAACCAGGGAGATCAAAGAAGACGCGCCCCGCCTCCTGCAAGGCGTCGCGTGCTCAGGTCACCTGACTCCCTTTCACACACACACACACCCCGTCCACGTGACGCCGCCCCCTTCCGCTTTGCTCCAGGGCGGCGTGTCAGAGCGCAGCGACCGTCGCGCGGACGGAGGGGAGGGAGGGGCGTGGCCAGGAGGGAGGGGCGTGGCCGAGCCGGCGGCCGAGGCGCTGGGCAGGGAAGGCGGGAGAAGTCCGGCGGCGGCGGCGGCGCGCCTGATGGGTCGCGGCTGAGGTACGGCGGGCTCGGGCTGGCCTGAGGGAGCGAGACCCCCCCCCCCGGNGCCCTGGGGGACAAGGGAGCCTCTTGGGGGGCTTTTTCAGTCTGACCGGCTGTCGGGGGGGGGGCTTGTCTGGAAGACCCCCCCCACCCCGCTTTGGCAGAAGGAACCGGATTGCGGGGGGTCCCGGGGACGAGAGGGAGAAGCGCGCCCCCCCTCCCTCCCTCCCTCCCTCTCAGGGGAGGGGGCTGCCGCCCCCAGGAACCTCCCGGAGGGCTGCGGAGTCTGGGCCCTGCAATCCACCCGCCTCAAAGTTGCCGGGCCGGTTTTTTTCCTGGGCCGGGGACCTTCCGCTGGTTGGGGGCGGGGGGCCCCGAGGCCTTCGCGGTGAGTTTCCAGGGGAAGAAAGGAAGCCCCTCCCGCCTTGCCCGAGGCTGCTCCTCCGATCCTGCCCTTTGCCCCGGGATCCTTTGGGCGCTCCGGGTCCGGCTCTGCCCGCGGCTGCGTTTCCCTTCCTTTCCTTTCCTACAACGGTTCCTTGGTTTCCTTCGGACATGTCGCTTCCTCCCTCCCTCCCTCCAGACTCCGTGGATGCAGCAAGGGGGGAGGAAAGTGCTTTCAAATCCAAGAAGTATTCAAAAAGCATTTCTAAAGCAGGCCTTTAATTTCGGGGTCCGATCTGCCTTCGGGGGGCCCTGGGAGAGCCTCCTTTGGAGAGAGGGGGGGGGGAAGAAATACGACCGGACTTCCCTTTGCAACTTCCGCGAAACTGAAGACAAATTGGATGAAATGTTGCATCATGTTTGAGGCTGAACTCTGCAGAAAAACAAGGCGCTGGTGGCCTATTAAAGTTAATGAGAGGAGAATCTTTTTGATTTTAAGGAAATTTCTGGATTATATTATCTGTCGCAAAACCATTTGGTAGTTCGGCTGTATTTCTTGAAACATGGTACCACTATATAAGCACCAATGAAATGTAGTCCTACTATGGTAGCAAAGGCTACAACTGTATGCTCAGCTGCTTTTTTCGGGGGGTGGGGGTGGTTTCTGTATTTTAATTGGAGAAATCTTTTAACTGTCTTTATGTTCTTATCTGCTGCTTTACTTTATTCTCATTTCTTGATGTTCTTTGAAATCAGTCGTTTTCCTTTCTATGATTTTGCTAAGAAGCCAAGCTTGACATGTTAAGCCCTGTTAACTGCTTGACAGGCTTCTTTTCCAGAAAAGTTTTAAAAAATTATCCAGGTAGAAGAGAAATTCTCAGGATGGCTCTGATTGAATTTAAGGTGGCTGAGGAACTGAAGGCTAAGTTGCTAAAATTGAGAAACCCTGAACTTGGATATCTCCTCCAATAGCCCCACTCAATGGACAAGGCAGTTCTTTGATTCCACCCTCTCCATTTCTTGGATGGATGGCCTGTTTACATTGAATGCCACCTCTGAATCCAGGTCAAATCAGTTCAGACTGGTGAACTGTTGCCTGCCTTTGGCCCTGAGGTTATGCTGGGCTGGGAATCTCAAGGAAACCCCCCCCCCCCAGA
>BHFT01004116.1:38829-52197 GCA_004320025.1 Laticauda laticaudata
AACCCCCCCCCCCCAGATGAGAGAATCCAGGTGGAGGTCTTAAAAGGCCTTGCTGAGTGAAGGGCAGGAGATGGAGGTAGAATGCCCCCTGTGCTTATTATCATTTCCCTGCCAAGAAAATACTTTTGTATTACAAAAAAAATCTAACCTTTTAAATCTTTAGTTGTTTTAAGATAGTTTTACCACCGTGATTTGGTTTATTGTGCATTTATGACTTTATTTTAAAGGTTTCCTTCCCTTTCTCCTTTTCTTAAACCATCTTAAGTTATATTGGACTATAAAAGCTACAAATAGTGTGGTACAGTTGGAAATTAGGTTAAATATCTGGTTTTCTTTACATTTATGGGGAAAGGCAATCAGTTGTTCGCTTAGCTGGAAATAAGGCTTTTGTTTTCCTACATGCACCTGTTGTTTGTAGGGTATGTGTGAATCATAAACAAGCAATGGGATTTGCAATGTAATGTGTAATGCATTTTTACAAAAGCTTAGCAAAAAGTTGAAATGCAAATGCACTTATTTGGAATTCAGAGTCCTTGAAAGTTGCTGCTTTTGAATGTTTTACTTGGTTTTCATCTGTGCAATAATGCAAGGAGAAATACAGCCTGTTTCAGCTGTAGACTCATGTCTCAACCAATCAATCAGAATAGGGTTGGAAGGGACCTTGGAGGTCTTCTAGTTCAACAATCCCCAATCTTTGTGGCTTGGTGGCCCAGCTGAGATGGGGGGAGAGAAACTGGGATACACAAGGGGTGGGCTGGTGCACATGTGCGCAAGTGCCTACCAACTTGCTGCTCACACAAGTTAAGCTCTTCTGGGGTGTTAGCTATTCCTGCCAGCATAGTGTCATCTGTAAATTTGAGGAGTTCCCCTTCCATTCCCTCATTTAAGTCATTTATGAAGATGTTGAAGAGTATTGGGCCTAAGACGGAACCTTATACTTGCTATAGGTGTTTTGTGTTTGAAGAGAAAATCCTTGTACAGATACTTATGTTACTACAGTAAATGCATATATTTATTGAGCCTGACCAGCTCAAGTTTGGCTCAGGCTTTCAGGGTCGGTAAAATGAGGATCCAGATTGTTGAGGGATAATATGCTGATTCTGTAAAGCACTATGAAGCAGTATATAAGTGCTATTGCTAGTGCTATTATTTGCATGGATTTATGTATTGTCCAGTTCCCTAGATTTTGTACAATTTTGAGTAATAGGATTAAAAGCTATAAATAGAAGTAATGGCAACCAAAGCAGCAACAAAAAAAAATGATACTTCAACAATCCCAAAGAAAACACAAATCCTACCGCCATAAAAATCCGTATTAAGTTTCAAAGTCCTGTTTTCACAATCTTGTTGAAAATCAGAAAAGAGAGTACACTCACATATATTCATTTTGAAATGTGGGAGACCACTTGAATTTTGTAGGGGTGGGACTGCAAACAGGTTGGATGGATTCCCCTCAGGAGAGTTGTTCTCCTGCAGCCAAGCTCTGCGGGGCTTTAAGGATGGGAGCCCAGCCCCTCTTGGTAGAAAATTGCCTTGACCCCAGAATGGGCACAATCATTCTTGCATTGTGGCGGCTGCATTTTGTACCACTGCAGCTCCCAGGTTGCCTGTGAAGGCAGCTTCAGAGGGAGACTGTTCCAGGTGGCGAAGCTTGTGGTGATGAGCATACCAGTCAGTCAATGTCCTTGGGGCTCCTTAGTCCACCTGGGGCCACACCTGGAACCTGAGTTGCATTTCATCTTTTTATATTTATTGTCTTTTTATACTTTGTTAGCTGCTGAGAGTCTTGAGATTACATCTGCAAGGACCTATGAGAAATAAATGAAACAGCTTCCGTAAACTGGGCAAAGACTCGTTCTAGGAGGAGCTGTTAATCCACGGGGACCCCCAAGGCAGCCAGATTTCAAGAGATGCCTCCAACCAAGGAGAGTGCAGTCTTGGCTTTTTCAAGGACAATGACCTCTTCCCCTCAAGCAAGGTAGCATTAACCACCTCCTACATCAAAGCATTAATTCCCCCTCCCCATTTTCCATTTTTTTCTAATACAAGATTGGGAGTGGGGGTTTCCATCATATTCATGACTGGTAAGGAGACAAGTGTCTCACTTGGGTTTTTTTTTCCCCTGGATCTTGTTTTTCTGTATGTACTTTATTAGTATTTGTACATGGTAGCAAGCATGTTGTGATTTTGACATATTAATTTTGGGAACCCCTTAAGGAATATTTAATGTTGGCATAATAGATCTTTGACTTTTGTTAATATTTCTTCCTTTCCTCTATATTAGCAGGGACAAATGTCTGGGGAGAGGCTCTATCTTCCATCTGTCCTTGCAGATGCCCATGGCAGAAGTACTGCTGCCCACCTTTTTAAAGAAATGAGCATTTCCTCCCCCCTTGGGATTCCTCTCATTCACCCAAAATTTAAGAAAGTGTAGCTAAAAAGGGTGAGATCTGCTCAACCTTATGTTCTGATGCTTTCTCCAAATGTGTTGGGTATGTAATGTTGAATTTCATATTAACACGCGTCCTGAATTGTTCATCATCAGTATGGCTCATATCCAACTTGTAGAAAAAATAAAAGTTGTAAATGTTATTACTGACACCTTTGTGAAGCCACAAAAGCTCATTTTCTGTGATAATACCGTGTTTCTCCAACAATAGGGCCTCCACCAATAGCAAGGCCCAGCATGATTTCTAGGCCCCACACTCAAAATGTAGGCCTATTTAAACCATGCGTTTCCCCGCCATTTCTCACATCATTCATTAGAACTACACGAGGTGAAGAGAAATGGGGGGAAGGGAAGGGGAGGAGAAAACTTGCCTTTAGGAGCGCCACGCAGGTAGCCTTGGCTAGAATACCCTGATCTACTACCGATAGAAGCTCCCCGGAGGCAGAGTCACCAGCTGCTTCTATTGGCCGGTAGAAGCGACCTCGGCATGAGAGCCCATGCGTACTCCCTTCACCACGAGGCTGTTTTTATCAGGCGATGGAAGCTCCCCAAAGGCAGAGTCACCAGCTGCTTCTATCGGCTGGTAGAAGCGGCCTCGGGGCGAGTGCTTGTGCGTGCTCTCCTCGCCACGAGGCCATTTCTATCGGCCGATGGAAGCAGCCGGTGACTCTGCCTTTGGGGAGCTTCCATCGGTCGATAGAAACGGTCTCGTCGTGACGGGAGCACACATTAGTTGTCTTTGAATCTACCAGTGGGGCAGGAGAGAAAGCACACACATATCTGTGTCTGGATAAAAATTGTGAGATTGCGACGGAGGGAATGGGAGAAAAAGCCTTAGCCCAAATGTGTTCTTGTTTTGCTTTCCTGCCCATTCTCTGATCAATCTCTCTGGGACAGCTTTTGGCCTAAAATCGCCCAGGTCTCTCTCAGCTAAAGAAGAGGGGAGGTCTCCAAAGACCGTCCCTAACCTCTGTCATTTGAGAGGACCGAACTCGTTGCTTCTCAAAGTTAGACCCGCAAGTTTTTCAAAAGTTCTTCTGAATGCCTTGGACGTCCAATGAAATCCAGAAATGTCTTGTGATTGAACTCAATCAAAAGAAAAAAAAAAGAACCTGCACCTCGTCGCCAAGTCCCTGGTTTTACGGCTCCTTTCTCATCCCGAATTATGCCAAAATAAAGGATTCCGAGGCTGGTGTTGGTTAATTGGTTAATGATGGATGCTCTTTCAGGTGCTTAGAGAGAGAGGGAGGGAGGGAGGGAGGGAGGGAGAGAGAGAGGGAGAGAGAGAGAGAGAGAGAGAGAGAGAGAGAGAGAGAGAGAGAGAGAGAGAGAAGGAGGTGTTGCTGAAGTTCTCAGACTCTCCCCAACTGTTAGCAGTGCCACCCGTGAGCTGTGGCAGGATTGCCTTGGATCATGTGCAGAGTGCTTTCGCCTTTCAACTCCCCCTTCATGACTCAAGGTTCATACTAAAATTAGGCCTTTCCAACCAGCCCCTGCAAATATTCGGCCCTCACCAGAGCAATAGAAAGGAAGGTTTAACTTCTCCCCGGCCCTTCTTTGCTCCAGCTCCCTTCCACCCTCCGGTGCCACGGCAGCGACCCTTTCACACTCACCCTGCTTCCCCACCATATTACCACGAGGACCGCTCCCACGTCTCCTCTCGGGAGCCCACCCAATCTCCATTCTAAGGGTAGCTGAGCTCTGCTGCCTCCTCTTCCCTCCCAGCGGGCCCCTCTGCTCCCCAAACCAGCAGCAGCAACAGGTAAAGGGAGGTCGGCTGCCCTGGGACTTTGGCAGGTTGCCTGGAAAAGGTCTGGCTTGAGGAGGGGAGGGCGGCGGTGGGAACCCCGCAGATACTGAGACCTTCCCTCATCAGAAGGGCTTGGCTGATCCGGTGCAGGGACAAGGGCAGGCAGGGGTGATGTTTGTGTGTGTATATGTGTGTGTGAGAGAGAGAAACTCTGCTTCCCTTCTGCTAAGAAAAGTTTGCAGCCGCTCTCCCATGTGCACTCCCCTCTCCATGAAGCCGTTTCTATCAGCCTTTTGGGAGCTTCCATCAGCCGATAGAAACAGCTTCGTGGGGAAGTGAGTGCGCGTGGGTGCTCGCCCCGAGGCCGCTTCTACCGGTCGATAGAAGCGGCTGGTGACTCTACCTTTGGGGAGCTTCCAGTGGCGGCCTCATGGAGGTGAGTGCGCAGGGGACACTGGGTGGAGGTGCGCGTGGGGGAAGAAATTAAGTCACCCCGGAAAAGACATCCTAGCCGTTTTTTCGGGGCTCAAAAAAAAAATAAGACCCAGCCTTATTTTATGAGAAACACAGCACATTCAGCAAATCCCTTGCTCTGAAAAACTGTTTTGTCTAATTCTGTTTGTGCAACAATAATACCAAATACACAGCCAAGTGCTCAAAGAGTAGGTAGCAGCTGATGTCAGGAGGGCTTTTGCACGACACAGTTGGGCCCACTCCTAAATTGGGAAGTCATTCTAAAAATAATTCATGCCCCAGCGGCATGGGGTATGTATGATGGGCATACGAGCATACCCACATGTGCCACCACTGCTCTGCAACCTGCAAGGGTTACCTATTGGCTTCTGGGTGCAATTCAAGGTATTGGTTACCACCTATGAAGCCCTTCCCAGCACAGGACCTGGTTATTGAAGGGGCCGTTTATTTCCTATGGTTTCTGCTTGCCCAGTAGAATTAGATAGAGCGGGCCTGAATGGACCAGGAGGTCCATTGAGATGATCTCATCTCTTGGGACCTAAGATGTCGGCTTTCTCCATTGCCAGACGTATCCTTTGGTACTGCAGGCCCCCAGAGATCCGGACCACTTTTCCCTGATATCAGGCAGGAAACCTGGCTTTATTCCCAGGCCTGGGATGAAGGGGCCTAATTGTTTGTTTTTATTTCTTTAAAAGTTTTACATGGCCACCCATTTTAAGCAATTCCGGTCAGTATAAAACAACAATAAAACCAATTACAATAAAACAAAAGTAAAATTGCAGAAGATTAAATTAGAATTAGAAGAAGTTTATTGTCATTGTACAAGTACAACGAAACTGGATGCACCCCAGCAACTGTTTGCAATGCATTAAAACCAAAGCACTTAAAAATGAAGATAAGAAAAATAGAGCACCAGCGTCTCCATTTGCAATTTGAGAATACAATATCTACAAATATACACAAAATATACATCCAACACTGACTGTAACACTTAGCTGAGTATAATACACAAGAGATGGATTCTACTGTAATATGTTATGATACATCTGAATGGGGTATTGAGATTTCACATCTTTTCACATCTTAATAAGGTAGTGACTTCATGTTTATTTGCGGTTCGGATGGCCCAGGGAAAGAAACTATTTGTTTGTCCGGTATAGTTTGTTTAGTTAAATATGAGTTTTTAAAATATATATTTGAATAAAGAAGAACATGAAATATGACAGGTGTTTAAAGAAGCATCTAAGCACACCTGAATCTCTCTGGGTAACATGTTTTTCTTAAAGGTGAGACTGGCTGAGAGTCCGGCTGGATCAAAGCTCGGAGGGCTTTTTCACTTGGGCAGGATGAGTCCACATGTTGCCTCTGGAACTGCTTTGCAAAAGCTTTACCAAACCAGGGCATTTCTGCGGCCAGCTAGCAGCAGCTGTGTCCTGGCCTTCACCTGGCCTCATTGAGAAGTGAGAAAACATTCAGTAAAGGATTACTACCCCAGCCAGATAAATAATTACAACCCTTTCCCCCCTCAAATACTCCTTCGATTTTAATCTTTTTTTCACCAGATTGCTTTATTCTGGGCATGCAATTTAGAAAGTGAAATTGTTTTCTGGAGAGAGCCAGAAGCTGTAAGCTGCTAGGCACAGAGCAAAATTTTCCATAAATTCCTGTTGATCCTGGATTCATTCTTCCACAGTATTGGTTCAGGGCAATTATAGGCTGCCCTCGACAACTTCCAGCAGATAGCTTCTTATCCACTAACCAAAGTAAATTGTACTTGTAGTCAAATACATGCCATGCTACAAATACCTTCAAAAAATTTCTGTGCTTTGGACTAACACATGTGAAACCTTAGACAAACAGCATAAATGAGTTTATTATTTGTCAGTGCTCTTTTTTGCTGCATTTCTATTTTGATATGGATATGTTATAAATGAAGACAATTGCTTTGAATGTTATTGTTAACCTCATGTCATCTTCTGCTGTACCAAAACCAGTCAGATGAACTGGAAAACTTGTTGATGTGCTCCACCTCATCCAATGTGTTATAACTCCATCCAGTAAGAAAGCAGCAGGTGGCACAAGGAAGTTTACAGCAATATTATACAAAAGGGTTTCAAAAGTAGGACCCTGAAATTCATGCCTAAGGGGGGGAGGGGGAGATGATGGAGAGGAGGAAGAGGAGGAGGAAGAAGCAGAAGAAGCAGGAGCAGGAGCAGGAAGAGGAGGAGGAAGAAGAAGGAGAAGGGAGAAGGAGAAGAGAAAGAAGAAGATGAAGACGAAGACGAAGACGAAGACGAAGACGAAGACGAAGACGAAGAAGAAGAAGAAGAAGAAGAAGAAGAAGAAGAAGAAGAAGAAGAAGAAGAAGAAGAAGAAGAAGAAGAAGACTTGCTATGAAGGCACCAATTCTTCTGTTTCTATTAAAAAATTGTAGTAGTTGTGCTGGAAAGAAATCTTCATAGTATTTGGTTTTACATATTGGGGTGTATTATTGAGTGTGTATATGCATGCACATATGTGCGCTGGTGTGTGCATGTGTGAAGAGTGAAAGTTTTTTTAGAATCTTATAAAAACAGGAAAAATAAAGTCGGATAAATCTTTGACAGAAATGGTGGAACTGAATAGGATTAAGATCAGATTGACTGATGAGTTAGTTGGAGGGGGAGCAAGTAACTGAGTGAGAGCTTGCTTGGCCCAAGCTAGGAGAGGTGGTGAAGAAAGAGCTAAGCCAATCTAAATCTAAACAAACCATCCACCAGCTCCGATATTGCCAAAAAATCCCAGTTTTGATCCAGCTTCAGATTAACGAGTGTGGAAGCCAAGGTTGGCTGAGCCTCTGGAGCAAATGGCCTCATGGGGATGAGAAGGTCAAGAGCCAACAGCTGGGCAAAGGGGGTTGTTGGAGGAGCCTTCAGAGAGGGACTTTTCCAGCTTCCTTGGAGAAGACATCTCAGAAGGAGATGGATTGCCTTGGGTGGGGCAGTCTTAATATTATAATCCCATGCATCTCGAGGAAACAAATCGACAGTTTTCTCCCTATTGATTTATTGATTTGTAAAAATTGTTGGCTGACCCAAGCTGTTGTGATTTATCATCCTATTTCTGAACCGTTATCCCTGAATTCAATCCACAGAAGTGGAATTCTGAGAAATGTATTGCTGTCCTTGGTTTCTCAAGGCCTTCATTTGATGCATCTCACTTTTGTGAGTTCTTCCAATCAATGAAATAATGTTTATTTTTGCCCTAATTTTTAGGGGGAAAGTATGCAGTTGGGTGCATCATCATGCTACAAATATGCAGCTCACTGCCATACTCTGCCCACAGCGGCCCTGGAAGGCCAGTCAAAGAGAGTCCCCCACGAGCTGAGACTGGGCCCCTGTGGATAAAGGGCCATGGAAGCCACAGCTCCTCCCCTGCTGAATTGTACCCTCTTTAAGGATTCTTTTGATACAGCTCACCTGACAAAATATCCCAGAAATTCCCATCCTTTTGACAAGTATACTGCTATCAGATCACTACGATGTGAGTTCTTTGAATGAGTCGAGGGTTGTGGTGTCCTCAACCCCCTGCCCATCACAGCTGACCTGTTGTGGGCATTCAGTATCAGCTGACCCTCCACCAACACTCCTGCCCCATCACTGGCCCACTGGCCCCTAACTCCCTGCCACGTGGCAATGGGCCACCCACCCACCCAGGGACGCTCATCCTTGGCCAAGTCGCAGCACAGGACAACCAGGAAGCCACCAAACACGGAGGATGGGACTTTGGATCCATGCGCAGAGCCCCCAGCCAGCCTGCATGTTTCAGGGCTGGTGCAAAGTGCTCCAGGGGTGGGGAGGGGCGAGCAACTTGCCTGGTAGGGCAATGCCCGTGGACCGTGTGAATGTAACCCAAATAAAATACGATGCTATTTTGTTTTAAAGGAACCGCTTTGGCGGTAACGCCACAGAAGCCGGTGGAATACCAGGGAGGGAGGAGGGATGGCGGGTGTGGGGACTGCAAGAAACAAGGAGAAAAATGTTCCTTTTGAGGTGCTGAAGTTTGCTTACTTAAAACTCCCCACACTTTTGCTGGCCTGAGTCACAGCTTCCTCCTCTTCTTCCTTCTTCTCTCTCTTTCTCTCTCTCTCTCTTTCTCTCTCTTTCTCTCTCTTTATTTATCTATCTGTCTCTTTTGATTTTGTAAATAGATGGAGAGACAGACAGAAGCAAACCCTTATTAAGTTTTGTACATCACCCTGAGGAAAAATGACACAATAAAATAATAAAATACAAAATAAAACAAATTGTTTTTTTCTAATTTCTACGGGAAAAAATATTTTATTATTTTGGGGCCATTTTTTCTCAGGCTGGCATACGACACCTCCAAAGGTTTTGCTTCTGTCTGTCTCTTTACTCATCTCTTTACTCATCTATAAGCTTGGCCCCCTCTTAACACCTCTCTTCCATCTGGCTGCAGACTCCACCACAGGCATCAAGGGAAACGTCTGTTTTCATATTCGTTCCTTACCTTTGGAGATCCATTGGGGGTCATTTGTCTTCATGCAGTCAAGAAACAGGACAGGCAGACTCAGTATCTACTATAAATTTCAGGAAAAAATAGAATTGCTATATTTTGAAATTCTGGCAGGCTAATAGGTCCAAACAACACTGGTATGCTTTTACTCACCAGGGTATCTGCATGGAACAGAGCTGTAAGAGGGAGATGAAGAGAGGAGAAACAAGTAGGCATCAAAACTCCTTCCCCAACTTCTAAGAAATTCAGATTAACAGAGTTGGAAGGGACCTTGTAGGTCATCTAGTCCAACCCCTCACTCAAGCAGGAGATCTGACATGCTTTCTGACTGATGTCTCTTCTTGAAAGCTTCCAGTGACGAAGCTCCCACAACTTCCGAGGGCAACTTCTGTTCCATGGGTTGATTGTTCTCACTGTCAGAAAGTTTCTCCTTATTTCCAAGTTGAATCTCTCCTTGTTCAGTTTCCACCCATTATTATTCCTTGAATGGCCTTCAGGTGCTTTGGAGAATAGCTTGACCTCTTCCTCCTCCCTGTGGCAGCCCCTCAAATACTGGAAGACGGCTCTCATGTCTCCCCTGGTCCTTCTCTTTACTAGACTAGCCCTGCCCAGTTTCTGTAACCGTTCTTCATATGTTTAAGCCTCCAGTCCCCTCATCATCTGCAATTCTGGCTAAATGCATTAATTTTAATAATAGGAAGGGAAAAAAGAGGAAAGAGAAATATAAGATGACGAAGAAAAATAGTTGTTTTGTGTGAAATTGCTCTAACAAAGTATTATGAAGATATTTAAATGGCCTCCTTAGATGATGTGTGTCAATCTTGGAAGCTTGAGGATGGGTAATCTTCCAGAGTCCTCCAGCCAGCCATCCTACCTGGGAAAGGCTTGAAAAGGTGGATAAAAATGTCAAATCCAGTATAAACATCTGGCTAACTATGCAACCAACCGTCATAACAACAACAGTTTAAAATAAACTGTTTCATCATCCTGTAGGGTCCTAGCAAGCCCAGAACACTCTAAAAAGAACAAGGTCTATTTGAATGGTTGGTGGCATCGTGAACATTTTCGAACCATAGCAGCAGTTCCTCTTGGTGGAGAAGGGCATCTGGGGAAGGAAAGACCCGTTTGGTTCAGAGAGCTGATGGAGGAAAAAGGATCCAGGGGTCTCCTCCCAGGCCCTCCTCCATGTCACCTTCTTGGCTTCTATCCCTCCATCTCTTTCCCTTTTAAGGGCAGAAATACAACTTCATACCTGCGGAGGCTAGCAAAGAGACCAACGGGACTTTCCTTTTTCCTGCTCTTGTTCCATATACATGAAAGCAAATCCCTCTTATTCTTCCTGGAGCTGGGATGCATTGGAGCATGTTTGTTCTCATTGGGGCTGATGCATTTAACAGAGCCGAGAGTTAGAAGTTTGTTCCAGTCAATGTTTTTTTTGAAATGCAGTTGAAATTACAAATGTAGCCGCGAGAGGGCGATCCGATACACAGCTACTGGCGAACATAAGAATTTGGAACCTGGATTCCAGATTATCAGCTAATCTGCTTTGATGGACATGTATAAATTGGTGCTCTGATTTCATGGATTTGGTATGGTTAGAATCATTGTGTTTTATTTTAGAATGGGCTGTAAAAACAAACCGTATTTTTATATATATTATATATACTGAGTGTGTGTGTGTGTGTGTGTGTTTGTGTGATATATATATACATGGTTTACTTTTACAGCCCATTCTAAAATAAAACATGATTCTAACCATACCACGCATACATATCTATTCCATATTGATGAAAGATTATATTCAAAATATAATTGTTTTCATTTCCAATGTCCATAATTATTCCAGAGTAAAAAAAAAACTACATATCAATTCTGTTTTTCACATTTCTGAAAGAAAGCAACAAGTCAAAGGATCTTTCTGTAGCATCACACAGCAGTTTTAGAAATTTTGAAACACCCCAGATTGTCAGAGCTGAAGAAGCTTCTTGGATGCGAAGTGAAAGAAAAACCGAAAACTGTAGTTGCCTCTTGAGGGGGCAGGGGAAGCACCTTTGGATGAACTGTGACCTGGATGACTGGCAATCTCCACAGACATTTATCAGAGGAGTGGGAAGGAGTTGGTGTGGTTCCCAACTTTGAGTAAGGAAAAAAAAACAAATCCAGAAAACTAAAAGCCATTCAGCCTCACATCAATATCGAGGAAAATCCTGGAAAAGATAATCACGCAGTACAGGGGACATGCAAACATCTACAAAGAAGCAAAGCTATTACTAAAAGCCAACAGGGGTTTGTCAAAAACAGATCATGCCAGACAAATCTTATTTCATTCTTTGACAAAGTGGCTAACTTAGCAGACCACTGAAATGCTGCTGCTTACTTCGACCTCAATAAGGTATTTAACAAAGTAGACCACAACTGACTTCTTGGTAAGATAGAAAAATGTGGGATAGACAGCTCCACCCACCACCAGATGGATGTGCAATTGGCTGGCCAGCTGCATTCAGTGGATAGTCCTCAATGGAGCTACATCTACTGGGAGGGAAGGTTGCAGTTGCATTCCCCAAGGTTCTGCTTAGGCTCAGGTCTCTTCAACATCTTCATCAAGTTCTGTTTCTTTTTAACATTTTAAATCCTTCTAGCAGTAGGTTTCAGGCATGGGGTTTTTTCCCACCAAGTGTCAGTGATAGCAACAATATCATACCTACCTTCAGGTACCAGGGCTTCTCATTCTCCTTGTTTGTTACCCAAATTCCTCAGCATTAATGTATAGGCATTTAAGCTCATTACAGCTGACTTTGCATGTGTCTCCTGTTTTATACCTACCTGAGTTCACCTTCCTTCTCACCACTCCCTTTCTCATTGTCTTGTTGATTATGCTTGGGGTTTGTCTTGAACACTGCCTCCCTTCCCTTCCAGATTTAAAGCCCTTCAGATGAACCGAGTCAGCTGCTTGCCAAACACGTTTGTTGCTGGGTTTTGTGAGATGGTAGTCGATCTTTTGCTGGAAGTCCTTCGTGTAGGTAATGTAAACTATGATCCAAAAATCCAAAGTCCTCTCAGCAGGACTATCCCTTGTGCCAGTGGTTTTACTTCTAGAATCTTCCATTCCCTCATTGGATCTTCTCACGCTGGGTGTTCTGGTTTTATTAAGTCTGTTAAAAAGTCAAGATCTTGGTTATAATTTACACTTCAAGTCTAATCTTATGGAAGATGGAGGGCAGCATTTTTCTTTCTATATTTTCCATGCTGGGTAATTTTTTAGGCTCCCTCACTTAGCTTTACTCCTTGTTTTATACCTTTATCAAATCTACCATACCTTTTCTTAGGTCAGAGGACTGGTCTCTGCAGAAGATCTAACAGATGCTTTCATCCTGAATTTGCAGAAGGTGCATTGTATGATTTAGCTCCAACTTCCTTTCAGACGATCCCAAGAACAGAATTTGCCTTTTTTTGACAGCAGACATCTCACTCACTCTGGGTGGCATTTTCATTGTACCCCCCAACTGTCTTGATTCTGAGACCCCCTTTTCTGAACCAATTGCTGCCTTCAAGTGCTACGGATGTCAAAGGAAATTTAGCCTCCATGACTTGCAGTCAATATGCTAACTGTCACTTGCCTTTGTGGAAATCCATCACGCAGTTTAGAAGAGATTTTTAAAGAAGTCTTTGAAATTCATGTTTAATTGCATTACCCTGAGCAGTTGGGTCTCATTAGCAGACCTGCTCATTTCTCATTCATTCATTCATCTTGTATACCTACTGAATCATTTACAGACTCCAGCCCTTTACAAAATAATCATCAATAAGAAACACTGATAAAACACGTCAAAACATGCACAATCAATATTAATAAAAATAGAAATAGCCAATCAAATTTTGATTTTGGAATCAAAATTCTAAAAAAATACAAGGAGGAGGAGGAGATAGAATAACAAAATGAAAAATGCAATAAAGCCAAAATGGTCCCAATAAATGATCCACCAAATACTTTAAATCTACTTTAAATCTTCTTGGATGAGAAGAGAAACGTCTTCAAAGAAAAACCAAGAAGTCCAGCTGCCTCTTGAAAAAGCACCTTTGGGACAACCAGGAACTGGAGGACTGAGAATCCCTATAAACATTTTAAATCTACCTTAAATAACTTCCAGAATGCTTTTTTCTGGAGCAAAAAAAAAAAAAA
>BHFT01004116.1:52294-95029 GCA_004320025.1 Laticauda laticaudata
CCCCCCCCCCCCCCCCAGAATGTAGAGGAGGGTCCTGGTAGGAGAAGCTTTAAGATATCATCCAGTGCAAAACTTTGCAAGTCAAGACCAGCCCTCAGAATTTGCCCCCCAAGCCCCACAGCTAAGCAATGGTAGATGTGAAGCCCAGGGCTTGGGGCCGATACCTGCTGTTAAATACAGCTCCCATGTGGTCATATTTCATGTGTTCCATTTACTGTCTCCCCTTTCCTTTCAGTGGCCATTTAGCGAATGCCGATTGACTGGAAATAAGGGGTCGCCATAGAATGTCCTGGTCCATCCGTTATGATGAGAAGCTTGGCTGAAAAGGTCTGGTAACACAACTTGGGTGTGAGTGCCAAGGCCAAGGAGGAGGGGTGCTGTACCCCTCTGGGCCCCTGGCAGGTGGATGTTGAGCCTGAGCACAATGGAGACCCTTTGGAAGCAAAAGCCGTTTTTGGGGGGAGCCCAGCCCTCCTTCTCCCTCCGCAGCTGGGGGGATGAGGTGTAACCTGAGCCCCAGGAGAAGAAAAGCTCTCCTCCCACACATCCATGGCCCAGCTCCAGAAGGCAGGAGGGCAGGAAAGAAACCTTGACGAAAAAATCACACTGCATGGTGCAAATGGTGATGGGAGGGAGGGAGGGGACACACACACACACATGCGTGCGCACACATCCCTTTCTCAGAGCTCAGACAACACATTTGCCAGCGGATCCCAAAAGCTCCCCACCCAGTCAAGGCTAGATTCCTCACAGCCTCCAGAAGCATAAGCAAATCCACTCCATCAGCCCAATTTGGTCTTGGGGAGGGTGGAGTTCAACTCTGGCAAGAGCCAGCACAGCCTGCCAGCATTTCCCAGGGATTGTCTTGACTACATTCATGTGAGGAGGTGGAAATTTTTGCCACGTGGGCTTCAGCAGCCCCTCTGGGCCTCCCTCCCACATTCTCTGCCAGGGCCAAGGCTGGCATGTTCGGGGTGGGTGGGTGGGCAGCAGGGCCTTTCCTGGCAAGGGACGTTTAAAAAGGTCATGATGCCCCCCCTCCCTCTTTCCAATATGTGATAGGCATTTTTTTTAAAGGCAAACTTTGATCACATGGTTGCAGGGACTATTTTGACCTCTTTGGACCCCATCAAGATACCCATTAAGTGACAAGAGTTTCAAGAGTTAGGAGGACTTAGAAACAAGCCCTGTATCCGTAACGGAAGGCGGTGGTGCTACATCACAATGTCTTTAGGAACCAAAAATACTTGCCTGGTTTCAGGAACAACTTTGCCTGGCTTTTTGCTTTTTAATAGAATAACAGAGCTGGAAGGAACCCTGGAGGTCTTCTAGTCCATCCCCTGATCAATTTCAGAGAGGTGGCTGTCTGGTCTCTTCCAGTGATGGAGCACCCACAACTTCTAGAGGGAAGCCATTCCATTTATTAATTGTCCTCACGGTCAGGAAATGTCTCCTTAGTTCCAGGTTGCTTCTCTCCTTGATTAGTTTCCATCCATCCATTGCTTCTTGTCTGGCCCTCCAATGCTTCAGAGAATAGGTTGACCTCCCTCTTCTTTGAGGCAGTCCCTCAGATACTGGAATGCTGCTATCATGTCCCCCCTGGTCCTTCTTTTCACTAGGCTAGACAATCCCAGCTCCTGCAACCGTTCTTCTTCCTATGTTTTATCCTCCAGCCCCCTGATCATCTTGGCTGCTCTTCTTGCACTCTTTCCAGAGTCTCTGCATCTTTTTTATAATATGGTGACCAAAACTGGATGCAGTATTTTAAGTGTGGTCTTACTAAGGCAGTATAAAGCAGTGCTAATACTTCACCTGACCTTGATTCTATCTTTCTGTTTATGCAGCCTAGGATTGCATTGGCTTTTTTGGCAGCTGTCACACATGTTTAAGTGATTGTCCACCAGGACTCTAAGGTCGCTCTCACAGTTACTGCTATTGGGCCAGGTTTCACTTCATCTATACCTGTACATTTGATTTTTCTTGCCGAAGTGTAAAACTTTATTTTTCTCCAGATTGATTTTTTAAAAGTATTTATTTGGTCAATGACCAGCAATATCAAAGAACAAAATAGGCAATAAAAATAGGTAACACGAAAAATAGGAAATAGGAAAAATAGGATCAAGAAAGAGATGCAGATGCTGCTACAGGTACATACCACCAACTACAAAACAAATCAAATATGGTGCGCTCCAAATACCCCTCCACAGCAATACCCTGTCTACACATCCAACATTAATAAAACTAGCACAGTAAATTATACATCAAAATATATATGTTCTCTCAAAATTATTAGTAAATAACTGAGCAAAATATTAATATGATTAAGGATTTTAATTCTTTAATTGGTTTTTCCTGATCATAGCAACAGCACAATATTTTGCTACTTCATGAGTGGTGGCTGAATTTGAATCCTGAAGAAGATGATTTACATAGAAATTATCCGATTTCCCTAGAAAAAAAAATAGCAATAGGATATCTGCAACTATTGAATTTCATTTTGTTAGATAGGGCCCCATGTTTACATCTGTGAAGATCCATCTGGATCTTGAGCCTATTTTCTGGGGTGTTAGCTATTCCTGCCAGCTTAGTATCACCTGCAAATTTGGTCAGTTTTCCTTCTAATCCCTCATCATTTAAGAAAGTATTGAAAAGTATGGGCCTAAAATGGAACTTTTGGTACCCCACTGCTTACTTCCCTCTATGTAGATGTAATTCCATTAAGGACTACATGTTGAATGTGGTTTGTCAGCCAGTTACAAATCCATCTGGTGGTATCTGTCTGTCTATTCCATATTTTTATAACTTACCAAGAAGTAGATTGCAGTCTACTGTGTCAAATGCCTTACTGAAATGCAAGTGTACTATATCCGCTGTATTTCACTGGGCCATTAATTTAGTTACTTTGTCAAAGAATGAAATAAGGTTTGTCTGACATGATCGGTTTTTGACAAACCCAAATTGGCTCTTTCCCAATCCTATTACCTTGTTTGGCAGTTCCTTGATTGGGATATACTTTACTTCTTGATTGTTGATCTGATGTTAATCTTGGAGTTAATTTATGCTCATCGTTGCTGTTGGGGAGGTGTTTTGGTCTTTTGTTCCCTCTTTGGATTATTGATTATCTTTTTTGGCACAGTAGGTAGATTTTATGTGTGTCTATTGATGGCTAATTTGTGTGAGTGCCAGACTCCCAGGAATTCTCGAGCCTTTTTGAACTTGGCTTGGCCTAGGATGGTCACAGTTTCCCAGTTGAATCAGAATAGCACACAAGCCAACTAAAGCCGTCCAAAACATCCTAAGTAAACCAAAAGACTCAGGAGCCCCAGAAGAAACAACAGGAGTCATGCACAACTCAGCGTAATGACTGCAACAGCCACTACACAGGACAAACAGGTGGCAGACTAGCAGAACACTAGCAGAACACCAACAAACAGTCAGAAGACATAATGAAAACTCTTTAACTTCACAACATATGGACAGTTTCAACAGCTGAGGTGGACATACACTGGCATCAAAAGCAGCAAGCCCAAAATAGAGGTTTCTGGGAAGGACTGGTAAGGTTCCCAAGGCATCCAAATAGCCTGGACTCAGTGAGACTATGGTCACATTCTCATGTTCTTAAACCACAGGAACTTATCTTCTGTAAGACTTTCTGAAGGCCACCTCATGCGCTAGTGAATATCATCAATTAATTCCCAACCACCACAAGTCACGACACAATGGGCCCTCTGACTCAAGAGCCAGAATATTGGTCTCTATCCTTTCCTCAAAGGCAAAGGTGTTGCACAGCTTAGGCCAGGGGTGTCAAGCTCGTGTCATCATGGCAGCATCACATAATGTGTCCGGACTTTTCCCTCTTTGCTAAACTGGGTGTGGCCAGCATGTGATGCATCCGGCCCATGGGCCACCAGTTTGACAGCCCTGGCTTAATTCCTCAAAGCATCTGTTGGCTCCATAGGGGAAGGGAGATGTTTGTTTGGACTACAAATAACTTCTATTTTTTTCTATTTCAGGTGTTTCCTCCCTGGCAACCTTTCAGGTGCCTTGTGCCTACAACTCCCAGAATTCCAGAGTTCTGGAAAACATTATTATCCCATCAATTCTGGAAGATGAAATCAGGGGGAGCCAAGCTGATGAAGATCATGTTTCCTTGGCCTGAAAGGGATATGAAGCCTATTTTTTCTTATCTTTCAACAAGTCGGAGTGTGGTCCAACTGTTTATGTAGTTTCCTTTTAATAGTTTTTTTTCCCCAATTGCCAATTTCTGTTTTATTTCAAGATGTCCAAACCATTTATATTGCTCACCCACTCCTGCAGGCAGTTCACCTCTTCCCTTCTGCCCAAGCCTGTTTGCCAAAGGAGCAACATCGCTGACCGTTTTGCTCCAAAGTGGTGATTAATCTTTGCTCAGGACTTTTGTCAACTGCTTACTTTCCTTCAAACAGCTATCCAGTTCTTGAAATCCATCTGGCATATTCCTTTGCCCTCCCTCTCCACCCCAGCTTGCCTTTTTACTCAACAAAAAAAGAAAACTAAACCCGGGTGCAATTGGAATACTCCAGGTGTGTGATATCACCACTTGCAGAACTGTCTGAGGCCTTGCTCTGAGTTGCCTTGTTATCTTTTAGCAGCAACTCTAGACTCTTTGGCCTCTCATTCTGCCAATCTTGCTTTCACCTATCAGAGATGCAGGAGTTTGCTTTGGGGGGAAACTTTGATCGGTGCTGTCTTGGCATCCCAACAGGCTGAAGTTGTATTCCACTCAGGCTCTCATCACTGCCAGCTAATAAGAAAAATTGGTCCGAATATTTGGAGAGTGCCAGGAAGGGAAGGTCTGATAGAGAGGAATGCCAGATCTGACATCTCTTCCTTCCTTCCTTCCTTCCTTCCTTCCTTCCTTCCTTCCTTCCTTCCTTCCTTCCTTCCTTCCTTCTTTCCTTCTTTCCTTCCTTCCTTTCATGCCTTATTTCCTTCTTTCTCACTTGTAGGCAACTCCATTCATGTAAGTAGGGAATGTGTGCAATACAGTAAACCAACAAAGCAATGACATTTTATTTGCTTGTGTTTAATATTTCTACTGCACTGCAATCAAAGATTCTCTGTGTCCTATATAGGACATGAAGGAGAACACCTACAGCAGAAGTTTAGCTTAAAAACAATGGAGATGGAGCTATTTCAGACATTGAAAAGCCCATCTCCGTGGGGCGGGGAAGCCAGAAAATAAGAAAGAAGGGGAAAAAAAATACCATCTATATAAAACTGAGTACAAATTTTGAAGTAACATTAGATCAATGCTGCACCCAAAATTAATGAAAACCATTAAAATCAAGACAATATTTAACAAATAAAAATAGAATAATAAAAATATGTAGTCAGAATAATAACAATTATAATTCAGAATTAAATAAGAGTTTTTAATCTGACTGAAAAAAAATCCTTTTAAACAAATCAGGCAAGTGTTGGTATGGTAAAGTGTATTAAGAAAATCCAAATTAGGTAACATCCTTTTGCTGTACGAGGATTCTGCTGCTCTTAAAATTGTAAATCTTTCTTCATGCTCTAGTTTTCTAGAATGTGCAGGAATGAATGGTATTACTATTTTTTTTTAAAAAAGGAAAAGTTACATGAGAATTATTAAAGTTAAACATGAACAGTTAGAAAAAAAAAAGCAGAAGAGCTCTGGTAAAAAAAAAAATAAAGTGGATCTAAATTTCAACATCTGCCAATTCCTGTTTCCTGAACATCTGTGAAGGTTCTACAGCTGATATAAACCACAACATGAGACTCACAACCCTGGCAGATTTGTTAGGAATTTGTTGAAGACAGGCTGCCTCGCAGGGCCTTTGTCTATAATAGCTACCCACGTATCAGTCACACCAGCAAATCCCAAACTTTCAAGGTTTGATTTATACAGAATAATACAGAATAATAGAGTTGGACAGGACCTTGTAGGTCATCTAGTTCAACCCCCGCCCAAGCAGGAGACCCTATACTATTTCTGACATGTGGCAGTCCAGTCTCTTCTTGAAAGCCTCCAGTGATGAAACTCCCACAACTTCTGAAGGCAACTTCTGTTCCACTGATTGTTGGTTCTCACTGTCAGAAAAACTTCTCCTTATCTCCAGGTTGAATCTCTCTTTGTTCAGTTTCCATCCATTATTCCTTCTCTGGCCTTCGGGTGCCTTGGAGAATAGCTTGACCCCTTCCTCCTCTCAGTGACAGCCCCTCAAATACTGGGAGACCTCCATCATGTCTCACCTGGTCCTTCTCTTCATTAGACTAGCCAATTCCTGTAACTGTTCTTCATATTTTTGCCTCCAGGCCCCTAATTCTCTTGGTTGCTCTTCTCTGCAGTCTTTCTAGAGTCTCACCATCTTTTTATAGCATGATGACAAAACTGGATGCAGTATTCTAGGTGTGGCCTTACTAAGGCTTTATGCAGAGAATGAATTAAGCACTCTGCTTTCTCTCTACTGCCTGTTACTTCCTTGCCATCTTCTCTCTTTAGTGGGCCAACTGTTTCCTTGACTTTTTTCTCGTTATTTATAGGTTGACAGGAACTTTTTAAGATTATCTTTGACTTTTGTTGCAAGTCTTTGTTCATTCTGAGCCTTTGCTTTCCTGACTTCATCTTTGCAGATTCGGGCTATCTGCTGATATTCTGTCTTAATTATGTGTCCTTCTTTCCATTTTTTTTAACTTGTCCTTTTTGTCTTTCAAATTGTCAGAGAGATTTTTGTGCAGTCATGCTGGTTTCTTCTTGGAGCTCTTGTTTTTCTTTTTCAGTTGTATTGTGCTGCACTGGGCTTTTATGATCATATTTTTCAGAGTTTCCCAAGCTTCTTGGATTGTTTTCCCCTTAAGGATTTTCATCCAAGGAATCTTTCCCAAGCTCTCTCTGAATTTTTAAAAATCAGATCTTTTAAAATCTAAGGCTCTGGTTGTCTGCAGAGATTCTTCATCATCCAGGTCACAGTTATCCTAAACGTGCTTTTTCAGGAGACAACTGGCCTTTCTTGTTGTTCTTTGAAATAATGTCCATTCACTTCTAATCCAAGAAGTTTCTTCAGCTCTGACTGGGTGGTGGAGAAGGGAAGGATTCATACTCCTTGCAGACAGCTGGTCATTTGCACTCTTTTTGAGGGTCACTGAAGCACTTGGAGTCCTCAGGGTCACCTGAGTTCCTGTAGTCTGCATTTTTCCCCCTCTAGAAATCCATTACTACTCCCACACCATTCAAAGGGTATAGTATGATTATTCTGATATGATTATGTTCCATTGCTTGTGTTTACAATGTATTGAATTCCAATATGACATCATCACTCTCACCCAAGGTTCCTGTAATTTCACAGCCACAATCCTTTGATTTTCATCTCTTAGTAGCAACTGATCGAGGAACCCCTGACAAACATAAACCAGAAACAGTGTTTTCTTAACTTGTCTGTGCCCTCCTGTAAGCATGGCCATCATGCTGCTACCCTTTTACTCAATGTCTCCTGCCAGAACGCTGCAATTACTCAACAGTTACACCAGTGGAACTTTACCAGTGTGAAGACACTGCTCTCTGGTGGATTGGTGTGAGATCCCTATTTCAGATCCATCCTGAATTCATCATTGTTGGCCAATGAAGGCATCTGCACATAACAAGGGCAGATCAGCAGTTGCAGATAGGAGGTGAGGAGCTGGATTGACCTCTTTGCCTGGGGAAAAATTCGGGGTCCCAATCACAGCATTCAATTCCATCAAATTGCAGGGTTTAAAGAGACTGCTGAGAAAAGAGCAAGAAATCAGGAATCTTATTCTTTCAAGATCAAGGCTAGGCTTCTAAATGTCAGAGTGAGCAATCCTGAGAGGAGAGCCTACAAGGGGAGTCAAAAAGTGAAAGAGAAAAAAAATGGAATCAGGAAACTATGGACTAATTAAGATACTAATTAAGGTATTAATCAATACCTGGAAAGATGCTGGAAAAGATCATCAAGCAATGGATTTGCAAGCATCAAGATATGAACAAAGCAAACACAAGCTTCTTAAAAACAGTTCATGCCAGACAAATCTTATTGCCTTCTTTGACAAAGTGACCAAATTAGTGGATCAGGGAAAAGCTGTGGACACAATATATTTAAAGCATTGGACAAAATAGACCACAGTCTACTTCTTGGTAAGATAGAACAATGTGGGATAGACAGCAGCAGCACCAGATGGATTGCCAATTGGCTGACCAACTGTACTTGATGGGTCTTCCATTGACCAATTAACCCTTGGAGTTGAAAGGTAAGGTTTTATTATGTTTTATTGAACATAAAAAGCAATACTTTTCTTAGATGATAGCAGTATCCTTGGATTCTGTAGTTAGATGTTTCTGTATTGGAACTGGTTCAAATCCCATGAATGGAGTCCAAAGGATTTGTCTTTATGGTAGACAATGGGTGGGGTGAGGGCAGGACAGCAGAATAGAATGGAATGGAATGGAACAACAGAGTTGAAAGAGACCTTGGAGGTCTTCTAGTCCAACCCCCTGCTCAAGCAGGAGACCCTTTTCCATTCCAGACAAATGGTTGTCCAGTCTCAACCATGAACAATTTCTTTCTCTTCTGATGAAAGGAAGGGGGGGTTGTCAGTCCCAAGACCCCTGCTTGCTCAGGTGAAAAGAGTGAGTGAAGAGGCTCCAGGTGGACAGAAAGAGCAACCACTGCTTTGCCAATGTTGAAGGCAGAAAACCCTGTAACCCCTGGCTGGAGAGCACAAGCATTTTATGGGTCATAATGATAGGAATGCCAGAATGGGTACAAAAGATACAGGCAGGGAAATGCTAATGCAGGTATATAAGTCATACTGTGACAGTATGGGATAACATTATGAGCTAGACATCTGGAACAGTTTCAATTTTCCTTCCTCCTACATTCAGTTTGAAACTATTGCTCATGTTTTTCCCACCCGATTAAAGTAGGAAATATAAAAAAGAACTGTGAGAAATAACCATCCATCTCAGTTTTTAGGACAGGTAAGCTGGGACTTGGAAGAATAAAAATAAGCCCCAATGTAGTCAAAATGAGAGATTATTTTTATTGGAAAACAATGCAAAAATGTTTACCAAAAATATATGAAAAGCAGTCCTGAAAACATCAAAGAATTATGCAAAGAATCATACCGGAAACATACACATTGTTTACACATCTCAGCAAATAGTTCAAGATACCGGTCTCACTTTTAATGGACTTTTTAAAATCTAAATTCTATAATTCTCTCAGAAAACTGAAAAAAGAATAGTTACTCTACCTGACCTGTTCATAGTTTTATTTTGGTTGATGACAGGAATGGCCAAAATGGGCTTGTATCATCTTGACTCCAAATGGCACGAGTGTTTTCAGGGCATCAAAAACAAAAGTCAAGATAGCGGCTGCAATGGTGGGATTGAAGCGCCTCCATAACCAACAGGCCGGGTTTTGATCACACCATTGTGCCCCCATCTGGACTTTTCCCACTATGTCCAGTAGACATCCCCATGCCTAAGGGTCATGGGATCGAGGGACATGGGATAGCCATTGGTGGCTTCCTTGCTGGCTTCTGATGTGAAGAGTCAAATGGAGGGATTCGCTTAGCAACAACACAACTTGTTTAACAAATGCAGTGATTCTCTTAACAACCTTGGCAAAAAGGATCATAAAATCAAGCGTGATGAACTTAGCAACTCCCTTGCTTAGTATTGGAAATTCTGGTCTCAACTGTAGTTGTAAGTCAAGGACTACCTGGTAATGCAACTGTAAAACATGGAAGTGCAATAATTCTTCTGCCTTCCACTTAGTTCTCCCCTGTTCCTCTTGAAGAATCGCCCCCTTTAGCAAAGGGAACCCCTGGGTCCCTCTCCAGAGCCTCTGGTCCCTGTGGAAATGACAGCTTGGGGGGTTGTTCTGCCTCTTCCACTCAGAGTTGCTCCCTAGAAATGCTGCACAGCCATCCAAAGGTTGATAGAGCATCAATCTACATGTCAGCGGTTGCAAAAAGAAGGAAAAAAGAAGAAATTGTATTCAGACATCAAGGATGGAAACTATAAAAGATTTTAAAAACAGTCCTAAAGCCAAACAATACATGGAAAGTTTAGTCTACTGAACAAAAGGCATCACATTAAGATTGGGAGTTTGTGTGGCGGCTTCTGCTTGGCTCTGAGGAAAGGTTGCTGAAGGAGCTGCCTCTTCCACTCCTTTGAATTATCTGCATCTCTGGGAGGTTGTTTTTCACGCCCTTCATTGTGGGATCGTCTTGTTCATCAAATGGGCCCACTAGAGTTTTCCATTCAGCACTTTGTATTTGCTGAAATTACAGTCACTCCTTACAGTAATGAGTCCTGGTGGAGCAAGTTGGAGACTGTATTGTATCAAAGGAAGCCCAGCTGGGAAAATAAAAGGAATGCACAGTAAATAGCTGAAAAGATAGGTAAAAGTCTGGGCTCCTTTCCAAAAGCACTATGCTGCAGATTCCCAACATCTGGTTCAGGTTGGACTCCTTTAGTTTTTGCTAAAAGAAGAATGGGAGAGGGAGAGGGAGAAAGAGAGAGGGAGGGAAGGAGAGAAGGAAAGAAAGATATAGAGGAAGAGTTACTGTGAGGTTCCCGATGGAGAAAATGTCAGAATTGTGTAAACGGTTAGAATTGCAAATGTCTTCATAATATTGTGAGTAAAGTATTGAAGAAATGGGCTTTCCTAAGTTTGTCTAAAAAGCTTTATCTATTTATTAATCAAATTCATATCGCAGCCCATCTCACAGAAAGGGACTCTGGGCAGTGTAAAAATACTTCTGTGAGCTCCCATTTCTTCTTCACAACAGGCCTGTGGGGTAGACTAGTTTAGGAACCTGCTTTTATCCCTAATCTGCAGCACCCCTGACCTTTTCTACAGAGGTCATTCAGAGGATGTTTTAAGGTATACTTCCAGCACTTTATCATTTAATTCCTTTCATTGGGCTTTGTACATTTTTAAATCATGCACAAGGAAAAGATCAGATTGACTACAAAAAGGCATTCGACAGCCATATGACTGGATAATCAAGTGCCTAGAAATAGCAGGATTCAGTAGAAACAGTAGGAGTCAGTTGTGCAACAATCAACATTACAATGGAAGACACAGTTGCAAGTCAATGGTGAGAGCCTATCAAGAGAGGAATATTTCAAGAAGATTCACTATCATCACTACAGTTTGTCATTGCACTGTTTCCTCTGTCAACAATACTGAATAACTTAGGTCGTGGCTATCAAAAACATCTGCCACCTCCTTTACATGGATGATCTGAAGCTGTATGGAAAAACATCATCGGATATAGAATCACTGCTCAACGCTGTTCGTATATATAACCAAGATAGAGCAGTGGAGTCTGGATTGGACAAACAAGGACAAATATTGAAAACTGAAGGAATTAAGATAACTCACCAAAATAACATTAAGAGTCTGAATGAAGATGATTACTACAAATACCTGGGTAAGCTCACAACATCAGAAGTCAAGAAAAAGATTAGAGGTGAATACTTCTATGGAATGAAGAAGATCTTAACATCCAAACTCAATGGTGGAAATACCATCAAGGCAATCAACATCTGGACAGTTCCAGTCATTAGATACCCAGCAGGAATAGTGGACTGGACTCAAGCAGAACTAAAAGCAATTGATGGGAAGACCAGAAAAATAATGACAATGAATCATGCCCTTCAACCTTGCAGCAACATTCACAGACTCTACCTGCCAAGGCAAATAACTAGGCATGGAATTTTGCAAGTACATCAGATGGTTGAAGAAGAAAAAAGGGCTTTGGAGGAATACTGAAGGACATTGGAGAAGATGCATTGAAGTTAGTATGCCAGGAAGGCTTACTGGCTATGGGAGAGACCAAACTGGCTTACAAGAAAGACCGGATAAAAAAGAGAATGGAGACATGGGGAGACAAAGCACTACATAGCCAATACATTAAAAAAAATAGCAAGAAAAGCAGAGAACAAGACCAGTCAATGGCTAAGAACAGGAAAGTTAAAGAAAGACCAAGGGACTAATTCTGGCTGCACAAGACCAAGCCTTAAGCATAAAAATGCATAAATGAAATGCATAAAAAGCCAGAATTGAGAAGAGAGAAACAGACAGTAAGTGCCACCTATGCAAAGAAGCTGAAGAAACAGTGGACCACCTGATTAGTTGCTGCAGGAAGATTGCACAGACTGACTACAAGCAACAGCATGTGAAAGTAACAACAACAGTAGCATTGGAAGATCTGCAAGAAATATCATTTGCCTGCAAGCAAGAACTGGTGGGACCATAAGATAGAGAAAGTCATAGAAGATGAAGAAGCTAAATTGCTCTGGGACTTTAGAATTCAAACAGGCTCCTGTCACATAAAACCCCGGACTTAACAATTGTCAGTAAGAAAGACAAAACTGTTTGGATAGAGGATGTGGCAGTACCTGGAGACAGCAGAAGAGAAGAGAAAGAACTGCAGAAGATAACAAAATACAAAGACCTACAAATAGAAGTGAAATGACTGTGGCAAAGCATGCAAGGGTAGTGCCATAGCAATAGGTGCCTGGGGTGCGATCCCAGAACAACTGGAGCACCACCTGAACACCATCGGCACTGACAAATTCGCCATTAGTCAATTGCAGAAGGCAACTTTACTCGAAACAGCTTCCATTCTGCAACAAGATCTACAACACTGCCAAACATCCAGATGTGCCTCTCCCAGGTCCTTGGAAAGGACACGATAGCTAGACAAAAATGCCCAACCCAGCCTGGACATCTGGCTGACTGTAATAATAATAATAATAATAATAATAATAATAATAATAATAATAATAATAATAATAATAATAGCGATAATGTAACAGGAAGGGACTCCTTTCCCCCCCTCCTTCCATCCTTCCCCCAATCTCAGACCTCCAGCTTTCCATACCTGAATGGCCATTCCTCAAAGGATGACTTCACTATTTATCATTTTACCTTTCAGTGCTTCACTTGATGCATGACCTTCTCAGGAAAACATTGGCAAACTGGGGTCCCTGGTCTTCCCCCATTCCAGAGGCATGCAGGACGCTTCTGAGTTTTTTTTCACACTGGTCATCTTTGTTCTAAGTCGAGGCTGAGGCTATTTTATTTATTTCCCTTAAACAGGTGGAGCCAATCTGCCCGACAGAAGTTATCCAAAGCTCCTAAGAATCTCTGCTGTGGGTACCATCATCATCATCACCACCACTACCAACTGCAGAGAGTTTCATTCAAATGCTCCAGCAAGCAATTTCACTGCCAAATTTCAGGAAGAATTCTCTTTCGTTTCCCCTCGAGAGTGCTGAGAATGGCCGTGTCCCTGCAGATCCTGTTCTCTGCATTCCTTCAATCCTAAACGAAGGCGCTCCCGGTGAAGCCAAGACGATTCTCTTCTTTGTATTGGAAAGCCCTGGATCTGCTCCCAGCAACTGAGGAGAAGCAAGAAAAGCTTTTAAAAAGCCATCAAACTCAACATACCAGGACCTGCCTCCACCGTCCTTCTGCTATTCAGAGGTCGGGTTTCTCAGAACAGCCCGGCACATGAGCTGCTTGGCATGCATGCCACATTCATGACGTTAACATCTGGAACCACTGGGGAATTCCAAAGGGGTCACATTCAGACTAAAAAGTAGCATTTTGGCTGCTGAACTGCCACTGTTGGTTGAGTCAATAAAGGGCATCTTCAACTCACAACCACAATTGGAGCCGGTAGTTCTATGGCTGAGCAAGGTGGTTGTTGCACCCAATTTTACGACCTTTTTGTTCAGTGAATCACTATAGTTATTAAGTTGAAGGCTGCCTGTATGTAATCAGATTGGTTAGCCAAATAGTGGATTTTTTACGTTGCATCTTTGAGTGCTGTAAAAATTGGTCCTATTCATGATCACATCTTGGATATGTGTAATACAGATAAAAGAAAGATGAGGAGAATTAGTTGTGTGGTTGCAGCCACCACCTTGACCTAATCTCTCTCTCTCTCTCTCTCCATCACAGTTGTAAGTCTGGATAGGCATGAAATGGGTCATTTGGGTGAGTAACCCAATTTTGTTACTGTTTTTGTGGAGGTTGCTAAGCAAGTGTTGTCCATGTAAAGGGACTGCTGGGGTTGTTAAGTGAATCAATGGGTTGCTATGTGCCAGTTTTGCAAAAAAAGAAAATAAGAAATAAATGCCAGATTTGGGCAAAACTCTCCTAATTGCAGTCACGTGACCCTGCAGATTGTTGTAAATGAGGTCTGGACGCTGAGCACCCAACATGAGGTCATGTGACTGGGTAGGGCAGCCTTTGGAACTTCAGAACTGGGTTGTACATCTGTGCCTGAGAGGGGATCAGACTAGAAGACCTCCAAGGTCCCTTCCAACTCTGTTATTCTATTCCATTCTAAGTTCCCCCAGGAAGGCCTGTCATAAATCCCACTGGTCACTAAGCCCCCAGTCGTAAGCTGAGGACTACCTGGACTTCCCCAATGCCTCCCTTTGGATATTCCCTACAGCTTCTAGCTCAAACCACTCAAGCACATTATAAATAAACTGGAACCTATTTGCATCGCTCCTTCTCAGGCAATGGTGGCAGGTCCTCATTTGCATACAGACAACCTGTTGCAGATTCTCACAAGCAACAAGAACAGCGATGCCACCATGGGAGCCAGACGGCAGTGAGGACAAAGATGTCCTCTTTGCCCCCACGTCCCTATGAAGAGCACCATCACAGGACTCAAAAAAGTACACACCTAAAGATTAGAGGTCCTTCCCCTGCTCTTCCTCTCGCATGAGATCGTTGTGTCATTGCCTCCTCGGGGTTCCAGAAAGGCCTTGGTGCCAAAGGATTAAAGGACAGGTGCTTGGCATCAGGCTCAAAACAAAGGAATATTACAGTGTTTCAGTCTCTCAGGACACTCCACTGCAGTCCTCAGACAGACTCAGAAAAGTGGGACTTTAACAGCACAGTTGAGCGTGCGATTGCCAAATTCACATACCGTACATTCTTCAAAAATATAGAGTAGAATAGAATTCTCTGTTGGCCAAGTGTGATTGGACACACAAGGAATTTGTCTTTGGTGCAGAAGCTCTCAGTGTACATAAAAAAATACATTCATCAAGAATCATAAGACACAACATTTAGTGATAGTCATAGGTTACCACATAAGCAATCAAATCATACTAGGAAACAAATAAAGCAATATAAATCATAGAGATACAAGCAACAAGGTTATAGTCATAAGTGGGAAGAGACAGGTAATAGGAAGGATGAGAATAGTCATAGTAATGCAGTCTTAGTGATAGTAATACAGTCTCAGTAAATAGTTTGACAGTGTTGTGATAATTAGTTGTTTGGCAGAGTGATGACATTCAGGAAAAAACTGCTCTTGTTCTGGTGTGCAGTGCCCTGTAGCGTCATTTTGAGACTAAATCTTCAGGCAATTTCAGAATGTACAACATACATTCAACAAACATAATGAATTTTATCACAATTATTAAGTGAAAAGAGATTTTGTTTGTAATTGGTCCCATCTCCCATCTCCCTCACCAATCTCTCTTCTTCTCTCCTCCACCATCACCCTCCCAAATTTAAATCCAACATCAGTCTAGCCACTGCAAGCATGTGATGAAGAGAGCTTTGGTTCATGAAAGTTTAAGTTTTCAACTAAAGTGTCTTAGTTGGAAAAACTAATTCCTCCTGGTTGTTTTGCCACTACAGATCAACCTGGCTCTTGTCCTCTGATGATGTTGACAATTGGATGGAGAAGGCCTGGAGTGCAGTTCTCACCAGCTCTGCTCGTAACTTGAAAATGAAATGCAAGTGAAGTCCTCATCCTTGCCTTGGTGCAGGTCTTTCTATTTCTTCTTTACTATGGCATGAATAAGAAGCAGGTCCTGTATAACCCCCACCAATAATACATGGGAAGAGAACTGGGGGGGGAGAGGACTGCTCCTCCATCATCAACCATCACAGTCCCTGGGGCATGAAAGGGTTATTCTCGGTGCAAATTGGATCAAAAAACCTCCATCTCAGATGTTGTAAGTGATTGTTCCATCGCCTCTTTGAACCTGGCTTTCATTCAACACCAACCTGTCTCTCCCTTTGACTTGTTTACCTTGGGGGCCTTTTAAATTGCACAAGTGCTCTTCTCCTGCACTCAGCCATGTGGCCCCTTCCCCAATTCCCTGCAGCTCCTCCATCAGCTGCCCTCCCCAAAGGGCTCACCCTCGCTTAATGGCTCACATTCCACCGACAGCTTTGCTTACATAACCTTGCCATGCAGTGCCTCTTGCTCCTCCAGTGGGGAGATGGCAGCCCGCCCTGCAAGCGTTAGGCATCAAACTTTCTCCTTGTTCAAGCAGAGCCTGGAAATTCACCTCTCAGGGAGGCTTTAACTGCAGTTCTGGGTTACCAACCTTCTTTCACCTGGATCTCCTGATGGAGGCCAAGCCTGTTCTTAGCTTTCTTGGCCTTGCACAGCTGTCAATCCGTCACTTCTCAAACCATCCCCGGACCATCAGTTTAGGCATGGATTTGTTCCACACCCAAATTTAGCTCTGTTTTTTTTAAAGTTTAATTAATAATTATTTATTTACTCTATTTAAATTTACTGGATGCCCATCTCTTTAGAGAAATTAGACCTCTAGTGTTGATATAATTCATCACAGCCCATAATTCTAATGTGCAAATATTGGGTTAACCAGATACTCCAAACATAAAATTCAAGTTTTTTTCATGATGAAAGTGAAGTAACACATTTCATAACTCTATGAAAGATCATGACCTGCAGCGACTGCATTCCAAGATCAAGCAATAAAATTAAAATTACTACTAAGCATTAAAAGCTGAAAGTACCACCAAAGCACCCCATTGAGTTCTTTCTCCAACCCCACTTCGATGTGCCACCTGTATTCTCTGTTCTGTTTTATTAATTAAGGGTTTTTTTTTTAAATCCCACCCAATCTGTAGAGAAGAAGTTCCACAGATGCTCAGCCTTGTTAGTGTCCACGCAAGGTGTCCACACACAGGTCTAAAAAATGTCAAAATGGAAGCCGAAGATTCACCCTTTTTTTATATGTGTCTCACAGTCAAGACGTATTTTTAAAAGAGTGAGAATCTGACTGCCCGGACACAGCTGTCATCCTGATATTTTTTGCTTCCATGTCCCTCCACCTGTTACTACCTAACAAAATTCTGCCTTCCTCTAACTTCACACAATTGTTTTGCTTCTTGTACCTTTGGGATGATAAAAAAAATATATATCTTAGCTTTCTTCTGCATGACTCCCCTTCAGTTTGTTACGTGGACGACAACAAGAACAAAAATTTGCCAGCACAATTGACAAACTGTGTAAGTGTTGTTTTAAATTATCCATTTATGTTAATTGCAAAGAATTCCATTGTCTCTTTCTATCTAAATGTAGCCATCCATTTTATCTCCACCTCAATTTTCTTAAAACTTTTAAGTGCATAAGGCTGCATGTTGGAGTAGGTAAATGGGGTACAGTATGTAGTGCACTTTTGGCCTTCAACACTGCTAATCTCTGTTTTCCTCTTGGAAAGAGAAAGATGTGATACAATCCTATTTAAGAAGCGTATGGAATCCATGGAGTTATTTATATTTAAGTCTACTGTGTTCATTAGATAGCAATTGTGAGCACACCCGTTGTCTCACACATCCCCCACACACATCCATAGGCATTCAGCATGGCTAGTCTGTACCACCCAGTGGCTGCCCACCTCTCAACCTGATGAGGACATAAATCAGAAAACCTTTTTGGCTTCCATTACTTTCCTTGCTCTGGTTAACATCTTCAGAATCATCCAATTCATCCATCATATTCACTGGATTTTTAATCCTTTGATTTTTCTCTGTTCCTGTTTTTTCCCCCCACATCATTTGTTTGCTGGCAAGGAATTGGCTAAAGATACACAAAGATAAATAGACATGGTTATAACTCATGCTCACTTGTTCACTCTCTCTCACACACACACTTTTGAATCTAAAATGAAAGAGGAGGACCGATATATTCAGAATTTCTCAGTTTCAATGCAGATACAAAATTCTGACAGGGTTTAATGAAGATACTGTGGATGCAACTGGGCCCTTCAGTTCTCCAAAGATAATCATCTTTAAAAATAATATTTGTTAGCTAGACAAAGAACCTTTCTCTTGGTTCCATGCTTGTTGAGGCTAATTAACTGCATCTCCTCCCAAAAGCACATCTGGGAATTGAATTTCATATAATTGTTACCCAGATGTGATCTGGATGAGATGATGAAGATGGAGCTTTCCTAAAATGGAGAAGGGAGACAAAGCTTCCTGTCTGGAATAAAGATATTCCCTCATCCACTTTTCAGTTAGCCAAGTTTTCCCAAGGAACTCCAGCTTCACATTAATAAGCTGCCTTCGGTTTTTCCTTTCCTTTCCTTTCCTTTCCTTTCCTTTCCTTTCCTTTCCTTTCCTTTCCTTTCCTTTCCTTTCCTTTCCTTTCCTTTCCTTTCCTTTCCTTTCCTTTCCTTTCCTTTCCTTTCCTTGCCATTCAGAACTCTCCCCACTGTTTAGCTGGGATTTTGAAAGCTAAAATAATGAAAGCCAGAAAGATTCAGGAGACCTTGAATCTGTGGGGAAAAGGTGATAATAGTACATGTAATCCTCATCTTATAACAGGCCACTTAGTGACTGTTCAAAGTTACAACAGACTGCCCTAAAGCTACTTATGCCCCCCTTGCAAAGTTACGAAGGCTGCAGAAATTTGCTCTTACGACCAACTACAGGGAAGCTGCAGCCTTTGCCACGTCGGCCCATCCCACCCTGCACCCACTCATCCACCCCAGGGAGACCAGGAAGCTCTAGCAGGCATGAATCAGCTGGAGCTTACAAGCCTTCCACTTCCTTCCCACCCAAGGACTTGCAGGATTCGGCCCGCTCCAGAGTCCAGCAATGCCCAACTGACCTTCCTGTTTTTCCAGCTTCTGAGAGAGGCACCCAGAGCGATGCAGCACTGGCACTTTTACAGACCTAGCCTTGTGGAAAAGCAGGTATTCTCCTTGTGACCCTGTGGGAGGCTCCTTTTAAAGGTGGTTCCTTAAATGAACCAAACCAAACAAATGCAATCTCCTTTCAGAAAACCTCTACTGTATTGCAAGAATAGAACTTGATGAAAAACCACAGGAGTGGTAGCCAGAATTGGATCCAGTATTCCATGTATGGTCTCTGTCACGGCCATCTTCATACATGAGAAGGTCTCAAGTGTCTAGTTCCTCCAGTCAGTCATCAGCAACTAATGCACCTGCCATTGCCAGTGCAAAGGCTGAAGCTGCAAAAGCAGGAGCATCCTGTGCTGAATAAGAAATGGAAACGGAAAAAGAGACAGCACAGTTAGAGGCTGAAAGAGAGAACTTGAAGGAAAGAAGCAAGAGGCCTCCCTGGAAATGCAGAAAGTCCTGTTAGAAAGGGCTGCCATAGAGAAAGAAGCAGCAGCTGCTACAGCTGAAGTCGAAGCCCTAGAAAATTTCATCATGAATGCAGGAAACACAGCAACATGCTTGGGCCACAAGCTGAACTCCAAGATCCTCTGCAACACACTTCAGAGTACATCTAGCAACACTCCAGGCCAAGCAGCTATGCTCACCTAGATGGAAAAGACAACCTTCCAGAAGCAAGCCAGAGGTGTTACACAGCACCACTACAAGCCAGCGACAAACCTCAAGCCTACAAATGAGAAAGCTGCAAACAAAGCTGCTGCTCTGATGACAGAGACCCCTGCAACCAAGATCCCCGAGCCTGCAAATTATCCCACAGGATCAGCCTTCATGCCAGAGTAGGATAGAAAGGACCAGCTGAAACCAGAGACTCCTAAAAGGCATGACTATACAACGCACCTCAGCAGTTCGCAGTTGGCCAATCAAACCACCATAGACTTTGCCAAGTTCCTTGCATGACATGAGTTAGCCACACAAGGATTTCAAAGTTTAATGATTGTCCTGAAAGCTGTAAGAGCCTGGCAATCTTCTTTCCGGAAAGCCACCGGAGGCTTGGATTTGTCATGCAGCGAAGAGAGAGGCGTAATAGTTCAATGGCTCCGAGTTGAATCTGATGAGCATGCAAAATGAATCAGGACAATAAACACAAACTACCCTTCAAATGATCTGGGACAGACTTGATGAGTGCTATGGCTCAGCAGAAGCCGTGGAAAATGCGCTGATCAAAAGACTTGATCGCTTTCTCAAAATACCTGGCAGAGCCTATCAGGAAGTTAGGGAACTTAGCGACTTACTAATGGAACTCCAGGTAGCTAACTCAGAAGGAGACTTGCAAGGACCTGCATTCCTTGACTCCTCCAGCGGTATCAATCCCGTTGCACAAAAGTTACCCTATAACTTACAAGAGGAGTGGATCATACAGGGCTCCAAATACAAAAGAAAGTACAATGTTCCTCTTTCCCTGTATTTGTGGACTTCATGTGCCAACAAGCTAAAACAAGAAACAACCCTAGCTTTGACTTCACATTGTCACCTGTTGCTCCTTCAGGACATAATCTTTGCAAGCCTCCAATAGCAGTTCACAAAACTAACGTGACTCCTCCAGATTCCTTTCACAGGTCTGCCAGCTCCTCTTACATAGAAACACAGGAGATCAGGGATGCTGGTAAGCCGTGTCCTCTACACCAGAAGTCACATCCTCTCCTAAAATGCAGAGCCTTCAGGTAGAAGTCCATGGAAGATCTCAAAGCTTTCCTGAAAGCAAACAGCATTTTCTACAAGTGCTGCTCATCAGCCCCTCACTTTGCCAAGGACTGTAAGGTCAGTGTAAAATACACAGAATGTGGCAGCACAGGCCACAAGGCAGCTCTACACCAGGGGCAACTCCATGGACTTTACAATATACTCACAGTGCCAGTGAGCACAGTGGGGAGGAAGAACACATTGCTACAACCCCAAGCGAAATCAAGGCAAAGTGCACAGAAGCCTGCAAAGGGACTGCAGGTGGCAGGCCCTGCTCCAAAGTCTGTTCAGTCAGCATCTACCCAGCAGATCAAAGGGATAAAGCCATTAAGCTTTATGCCATTCTAGATGATCAAAGCAACAGATCTTTAGCCAGCTCAACTTTCATCAATATCTCTGGCATTAAAGGCATTCCCTATTCCTTAAAAACTTGCGCAGGAATTGTGGAGACGGCAGGAAGAAGAATATCTGGCTACCAAGTTGAGTCAGTAGATGGGAAAACATGTCTGACTTCACCAACTCTTATGGAATGAAACCAGATCCCTGACCATAGATCTGAAGCCCCTACACCAGATGCAGTTGTCGAGATTGAACCACTTTGCTTCTTCCAAACCTTAAATGCTTTTCAGCTTGCCAATGAACAGGGAGGAGGGAAAGGGAAAATGTATGCAGAGATCCTGAGAGCATAGGAACCATCAAGGTAACCACTGCAGGTGCTGAAGAAAGAGATGGACTGTTCCCCTAACAAAAGGACATCTCATAATTAGATAATGTGATCACATTGTCCCATCAGCCTTTTTCCAGTTCTCTGGTAGTTCCCTGGTGCTCCAGGATTTTTGAAAAATACGATTCAGTGGTTCTGAGATCATATATGCCCATTTCTTCCGAACCCTGTGATGTAATCCATCTGGACCTGAACTCTTCTGGAATGGATAGGTGTTGTCTTACCATTTTCCCGCCTGCTTTGACCCTGACTCATAATCTATCTGTTATGGAAGTATTTTTAATAACTTGCACTTGTTTTTTTTCTTTTGTGTAAAGACAGATGCAAAGAATGAATTAAGCAATGTTGCTTTCTCCCAACTGCCTGTCACCTCCTTGCTATCTTCTCCCAATAGTGGATTGATCATTTCCTTCACTTTTTTCTTGTTTTTTACATTTTGAAAGAAACTTTTTTATTATTTTGTTGTTTGTTGCAGATCTTAGTTTAAGCCAGTGGTGGGATTCAACCGGTGTAACAAATGACTCGGTGCACATGGTGCGTTAGGAAACAACTCTAAAACGTAGCTTACCTTCAGCCCTGGTGAGTAAAACAGCTGAGGTGTGGCAATCTGCTCTGCCACTCCTATCAACAAAGGAAATATAGGACAGACTAGCGCAAGGTTGGGTGGACGGGGCAAACCCATCACTGGAACTACCGGCTCACCTGAACCGGTCCATACTGGCTGAATCCCATCCCTGGTTTAAGCCTTAGCTTTCCTGAATTCATGTCTACAGATTCAGGTTATATGCTGGTATTCTGCCTTAGTTAGATATCTACAGAGGTGATGTATGGGTAAACATTGATTTACGGCCATTAGTGAGTTCAGTGAATGACAAAGATACTACAAAAAGGTGATTTGCAACTGGTCCTTGCACTTATGACCATGTCGACAGTCGCGGGATTAAAATTCAGGTGCTTGGCTGCATTTATGATGGCCGCGGTGACCTGGACTCATGTGGTCACCATTTGCAATTTTTCCAGTCAGCTTCCAAAAAACAGAGTCAATGGAGGAAGTCAATTTGCTTAACAATCATGTGATTCATTTAATGACCAAAGCAAAAAAGCATGTAAAATGTGATGCAATTGCCTTGCTTAGTGATGGAAGTTCCAGTCCTAATTGTGGTCATATGTTGAAGATGACCTGTATACAAAAAAACCATAATATTTTAGTCACCAGCCATGGCCACAATATTGACTATTTTGACAAACACAAACATACACAGAGGCACACCTGTGACACTGAATAAGTCTTAAATCATGAATATTAACCGTTAGGTAACTTTTGTAAAAAAAACAAACTTTTTTCACTGATTTTAATATAAGAACATCTATTAATCCAAATAATGACTCAAAAATGTTAACATACTTTTGTCTTATGAAAAACCAACATAGTTACAATTGAAGCAGACCATAAAAGGACCCCCACTTTAAATATTGAAATACCAAAATATTAAAATGACCACCTAAAAGTGCAAACATCAATATAATTTACATTTTATTTATGTAAGGTTTAATCTTTATTAATTTGCATCTGAACTTTTGCAAAGCTTCAACTGCCAACTTTAATTTGAAGGGAGCTAAACTTTTGTATGAGAAGGCTACTATGATCCAGAAACTCATCTGGTTTAAGGTTTATCTTCTACTGTTATAAAATAAATGTTTAAGAAAACTGTAATAAGGGGCAAAGGAAACATGAAAGTGATTGCTGGAAAAATGAAGTACTAGGAGGCATCAAAGAGACGAGAAGAAGATTAGTTCTAATAATGCCTGATAAGTTCATACTTCAGCATTCATATATTATTTCTCCTGTTGGCAGCCCTCTGAAGATAGACTACTTCAAGATAAAAATTGCAAAACTTTATTTATATACAATTATGAGTACATTTAGAAAGAATGTTAGGTAGAGTACAATGAACTTGCTTTAATTTGAATGGAAAAGAAAGTTCTCCAGATAACCATATTCAGGCAGAACTACTACATCTTATACAGAATTTAGAAAGAGTATGGTAGCACCTTTTTAGGATGAACAATTTTATTTTAGGTACGTAAATAAAACATCCATCTTGTAACAATTTCCTTCAAATATGACTAAGCAGGGAACAGCATGCTATTAAACAAGGGAAGCTGAAGCAAATTTGGGGAGCGGGAGGAAGAAGGGGTTAGATAGAGCTAGTCTACCATTTTCACTGAGGGTCTTGTGCAAGAATTTGCAGAAGGAGAGCCACGGTAGTTGAAAGCAGCACAGATTCAGAAAGAGTCCAGTCATATCTTTTGAGATCAACACTTCTGTTAAAGCAGATTTACGTTTACACTTTAATGGAATTGTTAGTCTCCAAAGGTACTACCAGATTCTTTCTGAATGCTATGTAAGTTGTAATTCTGCCTTAATATGGTTATCTGGGATCTTTCTCCAAAGAATTCAGAGTGAGATTATTGTTTCTTGGGGGGGAAATTATCAGTGCCAAAAAAGACAATGAATTTCAGCAACTATCAGGACAAAATAAAAAACAGAATAGGTCACAAAGAATAGGGCCAAAGTTTTGTTCTTTATTCCTTCCTTATTTTCCTTTTTACTCATAATAATGATTAATATTATGGCAACACCCTGAATCGAGGGTAAAAAACACAGCTTGTTCCCAAAAATATGACTCAGCCTCTTTGCTCCCAACTATCTTTGGAAAGAACTGCAGATCCTCTGGGAATATCTTTCCGAATTCTGTCCAACCTTACAATGTGTCTTGGGAAGGAGCAATTCAACAAAACCCCACACCTGTTGCTAGGTCACATGAAAACTGTAGTGGGGAAATGCTCCTTGGAGACTCCAGGGTGGCCTTCCTAAGTCAGAATCACAGAATACAGATTGTCCTCAGCTTACGAACAATCAAGCCCAAAATTTATGTTGCTAAGTGAAGAATTTGTGAAGTGAATTTTGCCCCCATTTTATGACTTTTCTTGCCACGGTTAGGTGAATTATTGCAGCTGTTAAGTTAGTAACTTAGTTTTTAAGTGAACCTGGCTTCCTCATTGAATTTGTTGCCTGAAGCTTGCAAAAATGGATCAAATGACCGCAGGACACTGCGACCGTCATAAATATGAACCAATTATCAAGCATCTGAATTCTGATCATGTGACCATGGGGATGCTGCAAAGTGCAAACCATGGGTCATAAATGTGAAAAACGGTCATAAGACCTGTGTTGGCCTCTGGTTATAACTGTACTTGTTTTATGTTGCCTGATTATCTTTTCCAGTATCTTCCCAGTTATTGATGTCAGGCTGACTGGTCTGTTGTTTCCTGGATCTGTGTTTTTTTTCCTCTTTTGAAGATCAGTTCTTTTCCAATCCTCTGGTAGTTCCCTGGTGCCCCAGGATCTTTGAAAGATAGGGTTCAATGCGGAGGTGGGATTCAACAGGTTCTGACTGTTCTGGAGAACCGGTAGCAGAAATTTTGAGTAGTTCGGAGAACCGGCCAATCCCACCCCTGACTGGAGATTTTACAGTCTCCTTCCCCTGCCATGCCCACCAAGCCACGGCCGCAGAACCGGTAGTAAAAATATTTGAATCCCACCACTAGTTCAATCGTTCTGAATTCGCATCTGCCAGCTCCTTCATTACTCTGGGATATAATTCATCAGGTCCCAGTGGTTTCAACTCCTCTAGATCAGACAGGTGTTCTCTTATCATTTTCTTGCTTATTTTATTTTGTATTCCTACTTTGTCTTTTATAGTCATGTTTTTTGTATATTATCTTTTTTGCGTGAAGACTGATGCAAAGAATGAATTAAATAGTTCTGTGTTCTCTCTACTGTCTGTTACTTCCTTGCCATCTTCTCTCATTAGTGGACAGATCGCTTCCTTGACTTTATTCTTGTTTTTTATATGTTGAAGGAAACTTTTTAAAATTATTTTTGACATTTGTTGCAAGTCTTACTTCATTCTGAACCTTAATTTTTCTGACTTCATCTTTACGAATTTGGGCTACCTGCTGATATTTGCCTTAGTTATGTATTCCTCTTTCCATTTTTTGTACTTATCCTTTTTGTCTTTCAGTTTGTTAGATAGTTCTTTAGGCTTGTTTCTTCTTAGATTTCTTGTTTTTCTTTTTCAGTATTGACTAGACTGGGCTTTTATAATCATATCTTTTTCAGATTTTCCAAAGCTTTTGAGTTGTTTCCTTTGTGTTTTTCCCTTTATAGCTGCCCCATTAGTCGCCCTCCTCTATGTTTTGGATGACAAAATTATCAGCTAGGTTAGTTAGGAACTTATGCAGTTTTCCACTTGATGCAAAATTTGTCTCCCAATTGATGTCAGGGTAGTTAAAGTCCCCCATCACTACCGTGGTTGTTTCCTATATAAATTTGTTAACTTGTTATCAAAAAGTTCATCCATTTTGTTCTGCTTGGTTGATTGGACTGTAGTATACACCTATAGCAATGTCATTTCCCCCTTTTATATGGACCCATATGCATTCTAGGAGGCTTTCATTCTTGGTTTTGTGCATTTCTGTTCAAATGCAGTGATAATTTTCACATATAATGCAACTCTTCTTCATCTTTTGTTAGGTCTGTTTCTTTTGAATAGTTTGTATTCATCCATCAGTACATTCCAGTCATGAGTTTCATCCCATCAAGTTTAGTAATGGGAACTATATCATACCTGGCCTCATGTATTAGTAATTCAGGTTTAACTTGTTTGTTGCCCAAACTTTGAGCATTCATGTATAGGCATTTGAGACTTGTATGGGTGATTGATTCACTCTCCCCTTTCAATTTTAATTTAAAGCCCTTCTGATAAGTTGAACCAGTTGTTTTCTGAATAGATTCTTCCAGGTTCTTGTGAGGCACAGCCCATCCCTTGCTAGAAGCCCTTCTTGTAGTTAATGCAGACCATGGTCTAGGAATCTGGAGTTCTCTTGGAGGCACCAACACTTGAGCCAACTCTTAAGTCCTCAATCAGTGATACCAGGAATTTTACAAATAGTCTTTAGTAAAAATAAAGAGGTAACCAAGTGAACTTGATCCAAAGCTTTGTGGAATCAGCTGAAAAAGTTTAATGTCCTGCATGGGGAGGGGGGGGCCATATTTGATTGGAAGAAGAGAATAATGAGCTGGAACATTTCTAGAGAAGGAAAAGGTGATGGTAGTGATATATTCTATTGTCTGATAAAAGTATAATTGGTGTGTCAATTAGCACCAATTAGATAATGGCAAAAAATAATTAGATATTATTAGATAATGGCAAAAAAACCAAAATAGTTCTTCAGTTAATAATAGCGCAACCTGCCCTTGCAGTGGACAGTAGGCATAACCTTGAGGAACAGGAGAAAAAACCGATGCCAAGACAGCTGAGAAACCATCTCAGACTGGGTCTATCCTAATTCTCACAAAGATAAAAAGAGGGAGAAGGGAGATACATGCAAATTTGCAAGATTCTGAAAACTGCAAACTTATAATAAAAGCATGAGCATCTGTATCTTTGATTTCCTAGTTTGGTCTACCTTGAAGGAATGACAACACATAAAGCACACACCAACTTGCAGTTGAAAAGGATGTGAAATATTGTTAATAAATTAGATGTCGTGTTAGATATTTTAATGCAATAGCACTTCCACTTAGATGTATAAACCACTTCACAGTGCTTTATAGCCCCCTCTAAGCGGTTTACAGAGTCAGCCTATTGCCGCCAACAATGTCTCCTCATTTTACCGAACTTGGAAGGATGGAAGGGTGAGTCAACCTTGAGTCGGTGAAACTCAAACTGTCAAACTGCAAGCAATTGGTGATCAGCTGAAGTAGCCTGCAGTATCGCATTCTAGCCAGTGCACCTCTATGCAAATGCAAATGTCTTTGATCATTGGCAGAAGCAACAGAAACTAAGTGAGCGAAATTAATGTCAATGGAGACTTCAAGTGCAGACTTATGGGTCTATCGGTGGAAATGCTCTTTGCTCACTGTTGAAAAGCAATGCTCATTTCTAGGAAAGTTCATATCAGGTTAAGCAGTCTCTAAGGTCACATAATTCTCAGTTCTCAGTGTTTCTCAACCTAGCTTGTTGACTAAGGAATTATGGGAGTTGAAGTCCATACATCTTAGAGTTGCTGAGGTTGAGAAACACAGATCTAGAGTTTGGACCGGAATGTAAACATTAAATAGAGCTGGAATAAGACTAGAAATATATGCTTGCTGTATTTTTGAACAGGGAAGCATTTTATATTACCTGCAAAGACCACCAACTCGCTTTGCATCAGAATTCTCCAGCATGGCAGTAGGTGAGGGATGTGTGACCTTAATCATTGTTTCATTCTGTCTTATCTATAATTTATAATCAAGTATTATCAGGACCCTGTATTACATTTATCTATCTGATCAACTGAGGATCAAATTATTAACAAGTAATCAAGTTGAGAAGAAGGGTGAAGTTGAAAAGATAACTATATATTTGTTGTACATCCACCAAATTAAACTGCAGCATAGAAACATGTAGCACTTCTCCTGGACTAGAATTGAATTTAAAATGTACATTTAGCCGGAACACTTTTCTGATCTAATATTGGATTTAAAATTTCATTTAAATCCAATGCAAAGATAAAGTAAAATAATATTCAAAATAGTTTTGTAAAAGAACCGGATGGTCCTTGTGTCATAACGTTATAAAAACATTCAACTGCTGGCTGTCAAGACTGACTCACACACTTTCACCTATATTCCTCTTGACTCGCGGCTTGACAAAGGAAAAGGAAGGGGGTGGAATGGAATGCGAGGGGAGGGGGAGGAATGGCAGCAGACCAAAGCTTTGGTCCTGGTGACCGACCCAGATTGGATCCTGCACTAAAGAGAGCCCACACCAACCCCCTCAAGGTACCTTACGTCTCATTGTCCCTGCCAATTCAAAGGCTACGACCAGCTTTCTAGACTTCTCAATGGTGAAAGGCATAGAACTTCCCCGTTTCCACTTTGAGTTCCCCCTTACCAGTCAAAACAATTGATGGATTGATTTTGAAAGTGGGTCTGGTTACTCATGTTGCAGACCCCTTGCATATAAGAACAGACACACACACTTTTATCCCTCTGTGTCAGGGGTCTCCAACCACCTGGTCCGTGGACTGATACTGGGCCAAGGCAGGCCAGAAACTGGGCTGTGCAAATAAGCAAAGCCCCATCTGGGGGATGCAGGCAGCACTGGCAACCACACCCTCCCTAGTCCACGAAAACCCCTCTCTCTTTGGAACCAGTCCCTGGTGCCCAAAAGGCTGGGGGCTTCTTTCTGACCTTCCGATATTTCGCTCTCCCCACCCCCGCTAATGTCAAGCTGTCAGCTCATGAAGTTTGGATAAGTGAGATAAAGCCATGACACAAGATGGCTGCCATTTCACAACCATTGGAGGAAACACACTCTTGCTTGCCATAGTCACCGTGCCCAGACAGCAAACTCTTACTATCCCACTGGCAATAAAACCCAGGGGAAAAACTTCCAGGCTACCAAGCAAGTCTGCAGATTTTGCAGTGTTTTGGGGGACAAAGAAGGTTCAGTCCTCCCTCCACAAAAAGACTGTGACTGAGCCATAGACCTAATCCCTGGAGCTAAAACGTCTGCCAAGAGACAGAATCTAATGTCAGCCAGCATATTTGGACTCTAGCTTACAAAATGGCTTCATTCGAGTTTTGGAGTCATCAGCCTCAACTCCAACTTTTTTTGTCCCTGAGAAACCAGACCCAGGTACTGTAAACCAAGCAGGGAACCATATGTTGGTATTCTACTTTAGCTATGTGTCCCTCTTTTCCATTTTTTAAAAAATACTTGTCCTTTTTGTCTTTCAGTTTACCAGAGAGTTCTTTGTGAAACCATGCTGGTTTCTTCTGAACTGTCTTGATTCTCTTTTTCAGGAGCATTGTGCTAAACTAGGCTTTTATAATATAATTTTTGTGAATTCCCCAAGCTTCTTGAGTTGATTTTCCATCCATGGAATCCTCCCCAATCTCTCTCTTAATTACTGAAATCAGATCTCTTATGGTATGTTAATCAAAATTTTCAAGTTAAATTATTCTTTTACGTGAATCAATGTCTAACATTTTTAATTGTGCCATTCCGATCTGAAGAATCAAGATTACATTGTCTGTTTCAACTCATTCGTTGTAGTTTTTCTCTGCAGGAATTTCCTCATGCCAAAAAATCATGAGAACTATTATTTAAATTGAAAAGACACTTCCTCTTGGGTGTTGACTTTGGGCTGTTCTGCAGCTTTGAAAAGCTATTCTCCCTCCAATGAAGAATTATTTGCTTTTGTTATCTTCTTGATTTTAGATTTATGTTTTTATCATCTCAGAACAATCATTTAACTCAAGAAAAACAAATGGTGCTTTCTGCTCACCAATGAAGCAAGAAAGCCATTCTGTACTCTTGTTGCCATTGTAATAATGTCCCACCACTGCTGCTCTTCTCCTTTTCTCTTCCGGACACCTGATGACAGAAACACATATAGAGCATCAGCATTGAAAACCCTGCACCACTTGCCAGTTGGATGCTGCCTTCCAAAAGTGAAGGGCAGATTTTCAAAGAGCCATGGAGCTTCAGGGATGGGAGATTTTAATTACCTCGACCTCTCTTAAGAGACAACGAGAACCCTTTGCAAGAGTCTTCCAAAGTACCAGCCCAGCCCCTTCTTCCCTGGTGTGTTTTAGGAGGATGTTGCAAACAGCTCTTTTGGAAAGCATTCCAGCTGAGTTCACGACTTGTTCAATCTCCTAGTCTTCTTATTTTTATTCTTTGCTTTTTCTTTGCTTCTGGGATTGTTGTTAAAATGATTCATAGCTTTATAATGTTTTATTTACCTTTAATTCTTTCTCTTTGATGTGCCCTGGATGTTTAATGTTTTAGATCATGAAAGCTGCTAATTGCCTTTGGATTGTAGCAGAATTTAAATGTGATAGAGAGACTATGAATAGATCATATGAGTCATGATTCCTGCCTTCTTTCCCAAGACAGACCCCAGCTTCATACCCACTGAGCTCAGTCCTTTCCAGGCTCTTTGGGGCTTAGGTCTCTTCTTAATTTTTTCTCTAAATAAATTGGTATTTTCATCAAAATTTGGGACTCACTTTTCTCTTGTTTGTAGGTGGAATTTGGGTGGTAAGGATGAGGAATAGTCTCAAGATGGAAAATCTGCTCTTTGCGTTTATGGCTAAAGTTAGTTTCCTCTCTGTTTAAAAGGAGGCAGTTTTAGCTCCCCTTTTTGCAAACTGATGCTGGGATCTTATGTAGATGAGATGCTCTTTACACAGACAATTGTTAAATAGGAAAAAACTTCATACAGTTAAAAATCTTGTGTGGGAAACATTGCAACTCCAGAAACAGGTGGGCTCCTCAGAGAAGGCTTCATCCTGAGACCATATGGAGATGGCCAAGAGGAAGAAGATTCAAGTGAGGGTCTTTGAAGACCTGAAAACCTGGACTGGAACTTTATCAACACGGAGATATGGGAAGTTAGGATGGCACTGGATTGAAGGTCCAGCCCAATAATACCAATGCTCAGAAGAGATGCTGAGCCAAGTCCAGCAGAGTACTTAGACCAAGGAACTCGAGACCAACACTGGAAAAGCAGATGTCACACATAGAGCCATCTATAGGAGGGGTTGCATGTGTTTTCCTCCACCTCTATCTGCATGCATGCAAATATATGTGCTCCTACTAAGACCTAGCATAATTAAACATGTGGCTGAAATTTGGTAGCACGTTGATTGAAAAGTCAGCTGTGTGATTTGAGTCTGTCTTAGAAATGGATAGGATTATATTTCATTGTTTTACTGCCTTTGTGAGCTACCTACAGCTTTGGAGAGGAAGAAAGGAAGTTTAGTTTATTGTCATTGCACCTTGTACAACGAAATGAAATACCATCTTCAGTGTACATTATGAAACACAAACACACCTCCTTCACATTCTATACATTGAACTGAAAACCCCTGATATTGCATTAATATCAGGAAGGAAGGAAGGAAGGAAGGAAGGAAGGAAGGAAGGAAGGAAGGAAGGAAGGAAGGAAGGAAGGAAGGTTGGATCTTGACATTTATATAATAACCCTGGGATATCCTTGGGAGGAGAGACATCCACTAATGGTTTTGGCTGATTTTGATCTGACAATGTGCTTGTATGCATGGCAAAACAAGACTTTTCTGCTCTCCAAATATCTCAGTCTGGCCATATTCTTCTTTTTTTGTACTTCAAAGAAAAAACTTCAGGAATTGCCCACCTCAATCTCCTTGTATAATATCTCCACAGTAGAAAGCCCTTATTATTTTAAATGACCTTATCATGTAGCTTTTGTAGATAGGCAGAGCTCTCATTATTTCAAACAACTTCATAGCAATTCCAGTTCCAATTACTGGGCCACATACTCTGTGAGATTTCAACACAGAATTCAGCCAGGAGTTCTTTCAAGAGCAGCCAAGTTATGATACTGCACTTAATCTTTCCCAGTCAGCAGTGAGCTCATCTCCCATTACCTAGCAAGTCCAATAATCAAGAAAAGAGGAAGCCAAAACTGTCATACAGTTTTAAAGTCCTTCTCCCAAATAAAATAAAACTAGCAGGAGAAATCATAATAACTCTTGTCCCAAAGATGCTTTTTCAAGAGGCAACTGGACTTTCTGTTTTTTTCTTTGAAGACATTTTGCTTCTCAACCAAGAAGCTTCTTCAGCTCTGAAGAACGCACAAAGTCAAAGCAAACATGCACTGGGACAAAATGTATTTCAAAGAATAACCTCAATCCACTCACCCATCCAACCAAACAACCAAGCCCCAACAAACCAGTAATTAACAAATTCCTGGAAAAGTGCATGACTTAGTGAGATCCCTATGGTGATTAAAGTCATCCTGAGACACACAACTTTGGTCTGGTAAATGATTTGGAGATACAGTTTTACTAGTCACACTTAGCTCTGGGATAGTCATCAGTCAAAAAGATGGGAATTAATATGGCATTTAAAGAGGCCTTTCAAAAACATTTTAAATCTAGCTTTTTCAGTGGGAGGTGGGGAGGTGTGATATATTTTCCTTGACAACTTTTGAGGATTGGTGGCCCTAAATTTATACAAAGTGCTCAACACTAAGAAGCCAGGAGAGCTGAAGGTTCACCTGTGATGAGGTTCATGTGACAGGTGAAGGTTCACCTATGATGATGCTAGTTGGCCTCTCCAGATTGTATCAGGAGTAAATTTGTATTTTCTGTGCAGTGGGGATCTTTGGCACAACTCAGTCATTCTACTAATGCTCATCTTTCCCTTTAAATGTGCAGAGTGGTTGTCTTTTGTTGATTTGTTCACCTTATTTATTCTTTGATTCATATCCCATCCATCCTCTATGAAGTAAAATATTGTACTCCTTACTCTCAACAAGAAGCCAGAGAGGTAAGTTGGGTTGGGAGACAGTTACTGGCCTAAAGGCATTCAATGATCTCCCATGGCAAAGAAGAGACTTGAACTTGAGTTTGTGGAAGGCATTTTTCTTGTTTTCTTTACTTCTACTAATAAAACTTTATTATGCTGGACCACCAGTTAAGAAAATACACTTATGTTACTTCAGTAAGAGGTATCTTAAAAAAACAAATTCTTGTCCTCATGTTTGGTTTATACAATAATTAATCCCCGACAAATCATATCTTTATTTTGTTCGTTGACCAACCGAGTAATGCATACATTGTACATGGTTAAACATGTTTAAGGAGGAAGGTTTTAAACCTAATGGCTTGCCTAAATGGGTGGATGTTTTTCTGCAGACACCCACACCAAATAGGGCCCCATTGTGAGAATGTTTGTCTTTTGATCCAGGAAGTGCCAGGTGACACAGAATTCATGAAATGATCCCAGAAACTTTCCCAGTAAAAGAGACACTTGTTTCCTAAAGGAGATGAGGTCTACGTGGCAATGTAAAACTATGTGCCCCATGTTTTCTTTCATGCTTAAATCACCCCTCACACAAATCAACAGCCAACTGGGGCTGTTTGTTGAGCAACCTGATTCTTCTCCATCACTAGATGGACCCCCGATGCCAGCAATGGTCTGCCTGATGTAAAACCAGACAGAAAAATGGAATGGATCTAATTTCAGCAGCACCACAATTGGCATAGGAAAATGTCAGAAAAGGCTCCCAACCTTTGCCTCGCCTTTATGCCTAGTATCTCCCCACTTTTTAAAGAAGAAATTCCATGCTTCAACTGACAGATTGGTTGACTGCAACTGTCCTTGTGCCCAGAATCAGAGGCATGGAGCAGAGAAACCTGCAAGCTATTTAACAGAGTGCAGTATTTCGGAAGTATCAGACGCCATCCATGTCAAAACTGAACAGAGGGGGAAGGATAGATACCATCTATCTCCAGTCTACAGTAGGGTCCTTTCAACAGTTCCAAGAAGGTTCCACATCTATTTTTGAACCTAATGATGCAGATAAACCTCCAAGTGGCCTCAATCACTCTCTAAAAGATGCAAATGATCAGCTGTCTGCAAGGAGTATAAATCCTCCCATTTCCGACCATCCAGTCAGAGCTGAAGAAGCTTCTTGAATGAGAAGCAAAAGGTCTTCAAACGTTTTGAAGAAAGTCCAGTTGCTTCTTTCAAAAGCACCTTTGGGACAACTATGACTAAGAATCTCCACAGACATATCTGAGGGTAAAGCCCCCCAGGTGATTGCAAAGTTTAAAATCCCATGTCAGGATTCCAAGAAATAACTCCATAGAAAGCAGAACTCTGAGATAGACTAGTTCCCCCAAAAACAATTTAATTGGAGGTATCATATTGGGACAAGCTGATGAAAACTGACTCTAAAAGTTCCCAGTTTTCATCCAATTGAACAATTAAAGTTCCCTCTTTCCCCAGACAATGTCACATTGTCCAATCAAGGTGCTAGCTGGTCACATGGTAACCAGACTCCTCCTCTCCCCAGCCAGCTATTGGAATGTCCTTGGTTCCCACAGGAAACTATTTTGTTTTGGCTACAACCCCCACCACCCATCTATGTTTCCCCTCCCTATCCCCTCTTTGCAGTATAGCAACTCTGAAGCCTCCAAAATGGCCCCAACCAGGTTCACTTTTCAAACAACTTCATTTTAAGGTGGGTAGAGTTCAATTCCCAGAATTCCTCAGCCAGCAGGTTTTAAGATGGATAATCTTCAACTTCTAGAATTCCTGTGTGCTTCTTGTCCTGCCTCTGGTGCTTTGAAAATAAATCATCCCTCTCTTCCCTGTGACAGCCTTTCGAATATTGGAAGATGGCTATCATGTCACTCCTAAGCCTTCTGTTCATTCAGCTAAATGTACCTGGCTCCATTATCATTCCTCATGCAATTTATTCTGCAGATTCTTTGTCATATTAGTTGCTCTTCTCTGCAATCTTTCTAGGGCCTCAGCATCTTTTTTGTACCATAGCAACTAGAAATGGATGTAGTATTCCAGGTGTGGCCTCACAGGGCACAGGAGGTTAAACCGTCTGAACTATTGCAGGAGCTAGATGTATCTAGTTTAATGAAGAAAAGGATCAGAGGTGACAGAGAAAAGGATTGGAAGGGATTATGGAGATCTAGTCCATCTTCTGGCTCAAGCAGGAGACCTTCTATCATTCTGGACAAACGTCTGTCTAGTCTCTCTCTGAAAATTTCCAACAATGGAGTACCCACAGCTTCTGGAGGTAAGCCATTCTTCAGATTCATTGTTTGTATTCTCAGGAAAGTTCTCCTTATTTCTAGGTTGGATCTCTCTTTAATGACCTTCCACCTGTTACTTCTTGTCCTGCCCTCAGGTTCCTTTGAGAGTAGGTTGACGCCCCGCTTCTCTGCAACAACCCATCAAATATTGGAAAACTGCTGTCATGTTACCCCAGCCCCTTTCTTTGTTAAATTAGGCACACCTAGTTCCCTCAATCAATGAATATATGGTTTAACCTCCAGACCTCTTATCATATTTGATGCTTTTCTCTGCACTCTTTCTAGACTCTCAACATATTTTTCGATCATGGTGATCAGAATTGGATGGAGTGTTCCAAGTGTGGTCTCCTCAGTGCCTTATAAAGTGGTACTATAACTTCATGATATAAATAATTCCAATACTTTAGGAGCTGCCAAAGAGAAGATGGGGTGAACCTATTCTCTGTACCTTAGGGCAGGACAAGAAGTAATGGATGGAAGATCATCAAAAAGAGATTCGCCTAGAATTAAGAAGAAATGTCCTGACAGTGAGAACAATTAATTAGTGGAATGGCTTTCAGAAGTTGTGGCACTCCGCCACTGGCGGTTCTCACGAAGAGACCAGGCAGCCATTTGTCTGGAGAAGTATAAGGTTGGACTAGAAAACCTCAAGAGTCCCTTCCAACTTTTTAGTTCTGTTCCACCTTCCCTCAAACCTTCAAAGGAAGCCACCTGTCCTTTGCGGAGGAGACATTTTTTTGCAATTAGGGAGACAGTTGGGAACTGTCCAAGGTGCTGCCTGGTGTTTCCTGGTGCTTGTTTTGACCTGGATATTTTCCGACTGGCAAATACGCTGATCTATTTGGTTACATTTTCCTTTCCTAAAGTACCCGACTGAGTCTGATTTATCAAAATTTGAGTACTTGCTTTGCCTTATCATAATCTATTAATTTGGATGTATCCGCTGTCTTTTAGTTGAAAGATCTCCACAACATTTTATAAAATATTGTAAAAATACATCAGTTAGAAATGAGTTGCTTTTTGTTTAATTCATACCCAGGTTTTGGTAAAGTTAGATTTTTCTCTCTGCCGGCCCCACTGCAACACAGAACCTTATTTAGGGGGCTTAACATTTGTATATGTTTCTTTATTAAATGTCATTATAAAATGAAAAAAACAGAAAAAACAAATGTTAGAAAACTAAGAAAAAAACTGCAAAAAAGAGGGGAAAAGTGTTGACCTGACATTTTTTCAGTGCAGTACAATTAAAAAAAAACAAAACTCAACCATTGGCTTTACATTTCCCAAAATCTAAAGCCATTTCTATAATGAAGTCTTTCTATAGTCATCAAAATCCATAATCAGAGTTTAAATTCTTTTTCAGTTTTGAGAAAAAAGTCCAGTAGTGGTTTCCAAGAAGAAATGAACAGTCAATTTTGCCACTCTGTTTACTGCATTGCCTTCAGCAGCCACACTTCCACTGTGGGAATTAGTATTTCCATCTTTGTGCATATATGAGATTGCCTCTCCCAACATACACATGAGGTGCAGTCCACATGGTCATTAGTATCTTCATGTAAGGAGCAGAGTATTTAAAGAATTGCAGAAACAAAGAACAAAGAGATTTGACTGAATTTGAACATCTTATAATACTATATGTAATTTAGAAAAGCTGCTAAGGCTCCTGATAAATTACTGGTGAAAAACTAAGAGTAAGGCAAAGATTGCATTATTAAATTAACCCAGAATTTAGATGTGCAAATAGGTGTGCAATAATGGGAATGTCAGTGAAAGATAAAGTTCTACCAAATGTTAGAAAAATCAGTGTGTGATATTCTTTGTTGACTCTGACTTTTCTCTGTTGCTATATTATCCCAGTCTTTATTGTTAAAAATGATTTTTTATATTTGTATAGCTTTTGTGTGTGTTAATGTGTATATGAGCTTCGGAAGACCGACGGAAGCATGTCACTCATGGAAGAAAACAGCAACCAGCTATCTGGCCCAGCCTCTCTGGAGCTGAGCAACTGACTTCACAGCCTCCCCCTGGAAGGAAGCATGGAGGCATCTGGAAAGAGGCCTCACCAAGTGCTCCTGCGAAAGGAGGAAAAGTAGCCCAGACTTCCCTGAGGGGAAAAAAGGCGAGTCTTACTGACAGGAGATTCAACTCCATGGGGAAGAGAATGTCAAGTGTGAATCGCTTATTGTCTTCTTCTTCTTCAACTTGCCAATGAAAAGGAGGTGGAATGTGTAGGGAGGAAACGGGTTGCCAAGATGTCGTTCATGGACCATGAGAGCCTGCAAAATACCAATGTCACTACTACAAGTGCTCGATAGAGGACTTTTCCCATAAAAAAAAGAAGTTCTACTACTGGACAATGTGAACACTTGAGGGGCAGGAGAAAGTGAATCTATTGTTTTACTAAGCAAGCTTTCACGCGGGAAAGGCAGAGCTGGTTTCACTTCTTCAGTTCCAAGATGGTGTATTCAATAAAGATGTGCTTTGGGGGAATCAAAGACCCTGAGAGTTCCTTTTGTTGGGTTCACTTCTCAGACCATTGGCATTAAACCAGCTCTACTTTTAATACAGCCTATTCAGATGCCTCTGAGAGAGCTGTAACGTAGCCATGTCGGAAACCGAGAAGAAAGATGATGCCGCGGTGAAGCCTGGAGCAGCGCTCCCTGGGAAGCACCAGCAATGGCCCAAGTGGACTCCAGAGTGCAGCCAGTGGGGATGCAGTCCAAGCAGAGGGCCCAGAAGTCAGAGCAGCTGCTGGTGTGGGAAGAGGGAGCCATGGCAGGATCCTTCTACCTTGTCCCGAAAACCCAAAGGGCGAGCAGTGTGGGGAAGGCAGCTGAAGCGGAATTCCCCCTGATCCCATTGGACGGAGGGGGTTGCAGTGACTTGGGGAGCAAATGGAAGGAGGGCTGCAGATTGGGAAGACCTGGTAGGGTGGAAGTCCGACCATGAGCTGCAGTCCTTTGGTAGAGCAGCGGCAGGAGAGTTTTGTAGGGATGGAGATGTGGAGAGCAGCATCAGGGAAGTCACTGGCCGTGGGAGCAGGGCCTGGGACAGGACAGGCACCGGCCACCCCCTTCTCTGCCCCAGCCAATGGAATTGGGGTATATGTGGTGAGGAGCAGCGGGGCCCCGAGGTGTTGCAGGAATCACAACTTCAAACATTCATTAAATGAACTGCTGTAAGTCAAGGACTACCCACATTGCAAGCCACCCAATCAAGCAGAGGAAATAGATGAACTTTTTGCTGGTCAGTTAACAATGTATGTAGGAAACAGACCACAGTAGTAATGGGGGACTTTATCTACCCTGACATCAACTGGGACAAACTCTGCATCAAATGGGAGATCAAATACGTTCCTGATTCCTGACCAACTTAGCTGAGAACTTTGGCATCCAAAAGTTAGAGGAGACAACTAAAACTAAATTAAAATTCCAAACTGCAATAATTTGGCCCCCGTAAATCAAAAAGATTTGCAAAACACTTACATAAAAGGTCAGACTAGTTTGACCACATAAAAATTGATTTGAGTCATCCAACTCTCTCCATTATCAACCACCCCAAACATCCAACTTTGATTGCTCAGCTGTAAATTTGGAGGATTCCTTAATTCGCATTGTCATTCCTCTGGCAATTTTTGAATTTCTACTTGTATAAATCTATTCCCTGCTTCCCCCATGCTGGACAGCCAAAATATGTTTCTCATCACAGCAAATGTGAGAATGAATGTTCAGATAACAACTGCAAGCCCAGAATAATCCCCTTACCCAAATTGAGCTTCTATACAGGCAATCCTTAAAAGGGAGGGGGTGTTGTTGGGGGAGGGGCTGCGATAGTTTTCCTTCCTTTTAATTGTATACTTTTATATCAAGACATTCAGAGATTTTGGCTTTTTGTTTTGTTCTGCTTTGTTGTCATTAGGCATGACTGTGACTTTTTCAAGTAATTACTTATTTTAGTGTCTTTTTAATGGGCATTTTAGAGTTTATGGCTTTTATATTTCATTTCCAGATTAAAATTTAAAATTTTCTTGCTCAAACTGTTTTATCGAAGAAATTTCAGTGTTCTGCAACTTTGCATTTTTACTTGCTCCATTATTTTCTCTTTTTTCTTTTAAATAATTTTAAATATAAAATTAAATAGTAATTTATAATTTTACATAAGTTATATCAATTATATATTTCTTTTTTCTTTTACCAAAGATTGTTTTTCTACCGTGAATATTAAAGATTTAAGAAATATGTCTAAGAAAAAGAAATATTTAAAAAGAGAAAACAAAAAATTACAAAATTAAAATATAAATTGAAGCTTGCAGTTGTTTTTTGCAAGAAATTTCCCAAAGTATAAGGCATGCTTGGCAGATTTATTAATTGTTTCCACAAATGCTGGAAGAGCCGCTTCTAAACAGAGGATAGATTTACTTAGAACTGGCCTGAGAAGACGGACACGTGTGTTATACACCTTAGAAGCACAAAGAGAAAGGAGATTGGAGATGACTGCCACTTGCTCAGCAAGGTGTTGGCTGGCGGAGAATGGAAATAGCAAGGGGAAAGGGACCCAAAGTCAGGGGGGAAATGTTTGATGATAAAATGAAAGGCCATGGGCGACAAGTCTTGAGCTACCATGGAACTTCCGGGTTCAGCCCAACATCGGATGGAGTTATTTGCAGGAACAGCGACGTCTACCCAGACTGTTCTGCTTTTCAGGTTATCCGTGGGCCACCTTCAGCGGAACAATTAATGCTACTTTTTTTCTGCGGGAGCACCTGTAAGAGATAACCAACCATTAGAACTTATTCCTTCCTCTTATTTGAGGGTAAAACTGGAAAAAAAAAAGGCATGGCTTTTAGGTGCTCAACTGATCACTATACAGAACAAACAAACAAACTGGGTTATCTACAAGACTGTGCTAATATTCCATGCACGTGGCACAAACTGATCCAGGCACAGGTTTTGGGTGCTGTGGGCGGCAGAGACGGCCTCAGCTGCTTGGATCCGTGCAGAGAAAGACACCAGATTCTGTAACAGGGATTTTGTTCCTCATGCCATCCGTCTGGTAAACGTCTGGAAAACTTGCAAGATTCATTTTGCTCGCCATGTACAATATATACATCCGGATTACACTGTGTTGTTTCTGTGTCATAGAATATATAGGTGGGTATGTGCATCATTTTATATTCATTTATTGTCATCTTTATGTAGTGGATATTGGAGAGGTGACCCTTTGAGAGCTGCATGCAATGAAATTTCATTTTAATGTATCCTGATTACTGTACATTCAAAGTGACAATAAAATCTCTTTTCTCTTCTCTTCTCTTCTCTTCTCTTCTCTTCTCTTCTCTTCTCTTCCCTTCCCTTCCCTTCCCTTTTCTGTTCTCTGGCAATTCTATTCCGTTCCATTCCATGCTTTATCCTATTCCAAATCCTTTCCTATTCTAGAAGTGGGCAAATCCAGATGTGATTTGCCAGATGCTCTGGGCAAGCATTGGGAAGGACCAGCCGAGCAGGGGAGAGTCCTGGGGGGCAGGAATCAGGTCTGCCCCCCCCTTGAGCACCTGCTGGGTCCCAGGCAGCACATCCCGAGGTAGTCGCAAGCGGGGGGCAGTGGGGGGGCCCTGGGCGGGCCGAGCGGAGATGGGCAAGGTGTGGGGGTATGGGTGTGGCAGCAGCCAGGAGCCCCTCCCGCTCGGGGGCCCCCGGGGGCTTATTCGGAGCAGCGTCTCCGCCCAGGACGGCGCACCCATCGAGGTCCCCGGGGCCTCCCCCCCCCCGCCCGAGCCCACGCCGCGGAGGCTGACGGGCGGGCGAAGCCTGAGCGACACGCGGCGCACGGCGGTCCGAGCCGGGAACGGCGCCGCGGCCCGGGAGCCCTCGGTCGAAGGTCCCGCCCCGGCCCCCCGTCCCGCGGGCTGCTGGTGCTTCCCGGGGGGGGGGCAGAGCCAGGACGAGCCTCGGCGCCCCCTCGCACCGCCCGGCCGCAGCAGGCGAGCCCGAGGCGGCCCGGCCCGACCCCCGCCCCGGCGTGGCCGATGGGCTGCGGCCAAGGCCGAAGCGCTTCGACGGCTCCCCCGCCCCCCCGCCCGGCCGGCAGCCCCCTCCCTCCCCCCTCCCTCCCTTCTCCCGCGGCGGGGCGGGGCGGGCGATATAAGGGCCCCTCCGGCTGGGCCGCCGGGCAGAGCGAGCGCGATGCCGGGCGCGGGACGCCCGTCGGGTGGGCGAAGTCGGTGGGCGAGCCNCGGCGGGGCGGGGCGGGCGATATAAGGGCCCCTCCGGCTGGGCCGCCGGGCAGAGCGAGCGCGATGCCGGGCGCGGGCGGTCAGGCGGGCCGGGGCCGGGCCGGGGGAGGCGCGCCGTCGCGGGCCGCCTGAGCGCCTCCATGGGCGAGGTGGGCGGCTTCCTGGGCTCCCTGGAGCTTCACGGCTTCCCGGGCTCCCTCGGGGCGGCGCCGCTGGCCGACTCGCCGGGCTTCCTGACGGAGCGGCTGGGGCAGATCGAGGGCCGGCTGCAGCGGGGCTCGCCCACCGACTTCGCCCACCTGAAGGGCATCCTGCGCCGGCGGCAGCTCTACTGCCGGATGGGCTTCCACCTGGAGCTCTTCCCCAACGGCACCGTGCGCGGCACCCGGCAGGACCACAGCCGCTTCGGTGAGTCCCCCGCCCGGCGGCCTTTCCGGGGACCCTCCGCCTCCCGTCGGGCGGGCCAGGCGCGGCTCCCGGAGCTCCTCGGCGGCCTTTGCGAGGCTCGCCCGGGAGCCGGAGAAGCAGCGGCAGGTGCTGCGGGAAAGGACGGGGCGGACGCCGAGCGGGGCGCAGCGCGGCGCTTCTCTCGCCTGGGGAGCTTGGGAGGTCGCAGCCGCCTGGAGAAGGCGGCCGAGGGGAAGGCGGGCGCGGGCTCCCTCGGCCGCCGCGGCCCCCTGAGGCGTTTCGCTTGCAGGCCTCCAAGCGCTTCGGGGGGCGGCGGTTGTCCCGGGTGTGGCGCGCGGGGCTGCCGGGAAGGCAGAAGGGCCAGAAAGCGCCGGCAGCAGCTGCCCGAGAGCGCAGGGAGTCTGGGAGCGAGCGGCCCAGACGGCTCCCGGCCTCGCGCCCTGCCCGGCGGTTTCCGAGGGCCAGGTGGCTCCGGCCTGTTTGGTGGCCGCTCCAAGAGCCGCCGCTGCGCCTGAGGTGGATGGCTCCGAAGGGAGTTGTGGCGCAGCGCTTCCCCTCTTGGCGGCCAGGTGGGCTCGGCTGCTGTGGAGGGAAGTTGGGACGCTTTGACCCGCTTCTCGCTCGCTCGGAAACCTCCGCAGAGCAACGACTGGCCGCTAAGAGGAGAGAGAAAGGCCCCATTTCACCTCAGCCAGGCTTCCCGGAGGCCACCTTGCCTCGCGGGGGTGGGGCACTGTTGGTGTTGGGGGAGGCCTGGAGGCAGGAGCGGGCGAGGGAGGCCCTGGAGGCTCCTTGGCTGACTTGAGCTGGCTGGGCGCACAAACCGAGCCACCCAGACAAGCTTTCACCAGGCCTTGAGGGATGAAGCCAGTGTTCCTATCTGCAGCCCGAAGCAAATGCAGCTAGAAAGGGGGGGGGGGGGG